>JAQFXM010000088.1:0-77733 GCA_034693345.1 Entomobrya multifasciata | reverse complement strand
AAAAACAATAACTACTTTAACAAATTTTGAGCACATTAGTCGCAAGTTCCTTATATCCTGTTGTCAGGTTTATTAGCAGTATAGTTTGTATCGCGAGTGTATACAGTGCAGTGGTTTATGTGATAGTGATAACCGTCGAGTGAAAGTAATAATAAAAGTAAAAACATACATATTTTTTTACTGGATTGCACTAGGGCAATGGAACACGAGTGCAAACGGACAAAAAAATACAGGATACAACAACAACATTGTTGAGCGTAATAGACAGTTTGAACGGAAATCGGGCCAAGTGCCAAGTAAAGCACGCACATTTTTGTTTGCATTTGAAGGGCCATATATATAGTTTGAATTGTATGAGGGTTGCTTCACAACCAGATAAAATATATGGATACTAAACAAAAGGATTCTTCATAAAAACAAATTATTTTGATGTTATTGCACAAAAAACGATACACGTCCCATTTTTTGGAGAAGATGGGAAGACAAATGGTGAGAGAAAAATAGTTAAGAAATGCAACTTGTATGAAAAATTGTTTTGCTTTCATAGTAAAGATGATCATGTTGATGAAATGAATGAAAGTATTGAGATCAGAAGATTTATTATGCTAAAAGGATGCTAAAGGCGTTAAAAAAGCGTGATGTACTTTGCATATTAGCATACTAATGCGGTTTTTCGTCATTCAACGCAACAAAAATAAAATAGCTGATAAAATAAAATGTGTCCTTATTTATGTGAAAGTAAAGCTTGCACAAAGACCTTCGTATGTCAAAGCCTTTGAATTACTTTGTTTTTTCAGGATTAAAAGGCTTTTAGATTGAGCTGCGAGAGCAAGTATTTAAAAAAGCTACATACATTGCAATAAGCGAAATTTAAAAAAGGTACGTATATATTTTCTTTGCACTTACCTCCACTTCCATTTTTGTCCTGATTAAACCTCTTTCTGATGTAGCCAATCAATCTGGAGGGACATGAGAGATCTTGACGTCGCGACCTGCTTGGCTTCTTTTGGCGTGTAGGCCGTGAGTAAAGGTGACTCACTACGCTGTACATACTTTATAGATGAGATGAATTCCCGTCCTTTTAAAAAGTCTGAAAAGATACAGAGATACAAAGAATTCACAAGTGAGGTGAAAGGCCATTCATATTTTGTAAGATTACTCTGCTTGTCTGTCCATCTGATATAAATTTGTCAGAAAAAAACTCAACTTGTGGTTTTCACTAATCAGGGAAAGCAAGCATGAGCTATGAGCCTCCTGATTAAGTTACATATAATCAATTTAAACGCTCGTGTTCATAGTCCACGCCATGTAGACTAACTATTCCAAGCAAATTTCCAACAAATTGTTCCACTTGTTCAATGAAACGGAAGAAATGTCAAGAGGATAAGAAAAGAAGAAAACTGAAACCATATGATACCACTACCATTATTCCTTGTTGGCTTTCCTTATTGTTTTGTTTTGGTTTTGAGCATGAAGAAGGATGAAGGGCATCATCATCATTTCATGGCATCCCTACTTTTGTTTTTGGTGTCTACTTGTGGCAAACCCAGTAAAGTGTAAGGAAAAAGAAGGAATGTGAATCGAATACTAATTTCCATGCATCACTGGTTGGTATTTTGGTCGGTAGTTTGCTTGTCCTGCTTCAAAACAAACACACCCAAAAAAATCCAACTTTTTTTTCACAGGGAAAAAATCTTTGTGAGTAAAAAAATGAGTTTTACTATACCTTATGCTAAACAATTATGTGTTTAGTCAGAGAAAGAGGGAAAATTATTGTTATGCTGATTTTTTCCATATTCATTTATCATCATGCATGTCTGCTACAAAAACAACTGAATATGGACCGTTTTAATGGCTTCCTTAAATTGCAGCCCGAGCACACATCACTTGCATAGTCAGCACAGCATCAGTATAAAAAGCATTCATCTTTTAGAATGTGTCTCCTGTGTTGTGTTCTAAATATTTTATGTCCAGTCAACCTTGTATGCATATATACTTGTTTTTGTTGTTGTTCTTGTATTTATTTTTGTGTTTATGTTCAGTTTGCGTTTATCCCTCATCTTATTCTAATTTCAAATGTAAAACAACAAAAATGTAATTTTCTCTTTATTTCACTATTATCCTATTCCTACCTATTTCGCTTCTGTTGCAATTACAACATGATTTACATGATCCGTCTTTTTAAATTTTCTTAGCTTTAAAATGTAGTGGTTTTTTGTTTTAAAAGCTTGTAAGCAAGCGTATATAAGATGGAAATAAAAAACACGCAGTGCAGCAGAGAGAGAAAGAGATGCTGTTTAGTTGGTTGTAAGTTTGTAAGATCGGTTTGGCGGTGGTGGTAGAGTGGTTGAAGTGAGTGAAAAGGAAGAAAAAGTGGAAGTAGTCAAGTAAGTAGGTAGACACATGTTATGGCTCTTGAGAGAGGAAGTCGAGAAGAGAGAATCAGGGAAAGTGAGCAAACGCTGCAATTTTTTAAGTCAACAGAATAAAAACGAACAGAGTGGGAGAAAGCTGTGCAAGCAAAAAGTGTTTCCAGCTCTTCTACTTGTTTGAGGAGGAGAAGAAGAAGAGCGAAATGAAGCAAAACAGAGTGCTTGTGTGGTAGAGAAAAAGAGGCAGAAAGTTTGAGTAAATAAAAAGTAATAAATTTACATAAAAATAGAAGAAGAGCTGTAAAAATGTAGCGGAAGGAATGAATGTCATGCTAATGGATGTATATATGTTAGTATACATTTTTTTCTTGTTGGCCGGAAATAGCTCTACTTTAAAAGTATGTTGTTGATTTTACTGTTACTGTAAATAAACTCTATAAAAAGATACATTGATCGACAATCTGATGAATTCGAGTTCACGTTTATAATTAAAATTAAAGTAGGAAAAGTAAATCAATTACATATTTACTACGTATGCACTCAACTGTTTATAATTTATATCTTTTATTTGATTATAATTGTTTACCGTCTTAACTTTTTAATTTATCTGCAGAAGAAAAACAATTCTCACATCGCTTTCTCTTTTGTTCTACACTTTTTTTGTTCTTCTTTTGATCTCCAAAACTTATTTGCTCTTTCTTACTTTTTTATAACTTTATTTAATGTCCACACTCCACACCCCATTCCTCTCTTTTTCCCTTTTCATCATCCTCATCACTTCCCATTATTACCAATATAAAAATACTGGTCTTTCATAATGTTTAATTAGTTGATGAACTTGTTAACCGGCTCATAATAACTTCATAATAAAAAATACATATAACCCACTCTACCAACCCACACCACACACGTTCCTTTCCTCCTTTTATCTTCTTGTCTGTTGCAGTTTTCATCACGTACTCAATTTATATGACATTTCCCCCCTTTTCGTTTAGCTTCCATTTCCACATCCTCACACTTGCTCAGTAAACAAGCAACACATTCTCCTCATCATGCTCACATCACCTCAACTTTGTACACCCATTAATTCCATAGAATTAGATTGATTGCTGTGTAGAAAGAATATATCTAATATAACTTTCATATATCCTTCCAAACCCTTTTCATTCCTTCGCCATGTCTCCTTCTCTCACTCTCTTCCATCGCTTTATTATTTCCCATATGAACACCTCGTTAAAAATTAATGACATGCCAAGACCAAGAAGTGAGAAAAAAATGTCAAAGAAAGGATAAAAACAAAAAAAACTCTAATAACAGTTTTATACTTGTAATATTCGTAGTAGTACACCTACACATTATTATGCCAAAAGAAATTTCATTTAGACTTCATTCACAACTCTTGCATGAGAAGTCATTTAAACTATTCCTTTTTTTGTTCTTTGCCCTCTTATACATATTTTCCTGCCTATTTAAAATCAACTATACTTAAAGTTTCACCTATAGACCTAAACCCCACAACTTTGTTTTATTATTATGAGCATACCTAAAAATACTGTCTTTATTGCACGTTTTGTTGAGCTTTCTGCGTGTTTCATGAAGTTTAGTGCGATATGAATGGCAATAAATGGTTGGTTAGTTGGTTTGTAGTGAAGGTTACAGGACGTCGCGTCGCTTCTCCTGTCTTTTCTCTTCTTTTTTGTAATAATAATAGTAATAATCGTCATAAGTTGGGCAACAACTTTTTAGATAGTAAACCAACGATACCCACATTCAAACATTTTTTGGGAACGGCATTTACTCTTTTCTGTGAAATGGTGGATGGTGTGGTGAGCTGTAGTTGTGGTTTTTCGCATATGTGACGGTGCCCTGTGGCGTTGGATAAGGAAGAGATGAGATGAGGAGGCCAGGCAGGCCAGAGAGACATGACGACGACGAGGAAATGGAGAAAGAATAGTGAAAACAACAAAGTCATGCATGTGTTGTTGTGCATGCATGCATACATGCTGAATGTGTATGTGCCTGTGTGGTGTGATGTTTAGAAAAGGAGTCCCAAATGTAGAGTAATAAATTTTCGCTCTTACGGATCCATGAACTTTTATGCTTTCCTCTGTGTCGTTTGCTTTCTCTCGCCCTGTCTCCTTTCTTTTGTTTCACGCTTTGCAGAAAAAAACTTTACAGCCTTGTGTCTTGCGTTTCTCAATAATAATAATAGTAATAATAACAATGAAAAAGCCCAAGATGATTATTATGAGCAGATGATCATGATGATTTTTTAATATTATGGTTGTGGGAATAAAATGTGTGTGTGTATTTAAGTATCCCTTATTTCAGAGGACAAAAAAGGATTTAAATATGAAGCACTAAGCATTTAAACTGTCTCTTTCTACAATTTATTTTTCTAAATCCAATGATTTTTCCAGCCATAAAAATGTGCTTTGGTGTAGCAATAGTCGTATATTTACTTGGCTATTTAAAAAAAATATTCCAGATTGCCTTTTATCCATGGATAGTCTCATCCCTTTGGATAAATTTTTTTAGTGTTGTGGCCTCTGCTTTTAACGACATGTCTAGGGACACAAAAAAAATCGAAGCGAGGTTTCCTGTTCCCTCTCTTTTTTGTCTGTTTACTTTTACACGGCTCAACAAGTCTTTTCATTACACCGTATTGACTTGACTAGGAGACCTTTAATAATAATTTGTGAAGAAGAGGAGGTTAACTGTAAACTATTACTGGAGAGGTTGGTCTTTCCACATGACGCATTGAACTTGTCAGTGTTTCCATCATAGCTATCATCAGCTATATCCATGTATTTTGTTCCGTTACACATCCAAAAGCAGCAGATTACTTTCACTTTCTTATCTCATCATCATCATCATCTCTTATAAGTCGTCTCACAAAGACAAGTCATCACCACCAACCACCATCACACCACTTGTTTCTTAAAACAACCTACCATACCAAGATATTCTCTTGACTCAACAATTCCACTCGACTCTATTAGCAATCCAATCCAATGCAGTGAACCACACCACCCTTCTACTTCAACCTAACCTGTGTGGATCTACGCAAGAATGACAAGACATTTATGGGTAGGAAGACACAGAATAATAACTCTAGTGATGATTCCCTTTCCTTCTTGTTGTTGTGCTGGTGGTGGTGGGAAAGTACTCACTCAACAAGAAAGAGTGAAGACTCTTTCTCACTCTCTTCATCCCATCATTTCCGTATGAACGGCTAAATCCTTCTCTGTCAATTCTCCCTACATAGCAGACTTATTACCATTACTTTTCTAGCTCTTCCTCTCTCTCTCTCTGAGCCAGATATAGTCAAGTCAACAGTGTTGTATAATCAGCAACTATTTTGGTATGCTTGCAGTTCGTCATTTTTTTCTAGCTTTAACGAAAGAAATACTGACATAGTCTCTCATTCACTCTTTCTCTTTCTGTTTCTTTGTCTCGTTTTCTCTCTGCAGACCTATTTGTAGAGGATTTGACAAGTCACAGCGTCCTTTTATAGTTTTCCTTCATGATGACTGCGACAACGACATACGAGCATCAACCAACATCCTCCGCATCCATCACCCCGCTTTTCACTCTTATTCTCTTTCCGCTGCTCCCACTTTTCTCTTTTATCATCTCCGCTTCTTTTTCCTGGCGCGATGGAAAAACTAAGCAGCTCAACTCAAGTCAACGTTTTCAGCAGGCAGACTAGACTGACTAAGAAATGAATTGAAGGAAAGCTGAGAGGACTACAACCATTCATTTAAATAATTTTGGGGAATGGGACATTTTTATTTATGTACATATGTATGTATGGTAGCCCGCTTTGTATACCTTTTCCCCTATTTTTACGTATATCCTCCGTGCAATGCCTTCCGTGGCAGAGTGTTACTTCCGCTGTCCTTTTAAATCATGTAATTTGTAAATGATGAATGCCTTCCGAGGAGGATGCGGCGATTTCTTATCTCAACGCGACAACAACACAGTATACACATCGCTGGGTTGTGCTTTTATGGTTAGGTTGCATGTTGATGATAAAATGACTAAGCATCTTTCCAGCTTAACGTAACCGTACCACCTTTTTTGGTCGAGAGTTTTTTTCTTACTGGAAGCGTTCCTGATAACAATGAAATATTACTTAGACCGTTGCCATAGCAACAAAATAAATACACATTTAAAATAGCTTATCATTATCGTGTTTGTCCTTTTCAAAAAAAGATAAAGTCAATCTTACTTTGTACAGTAATTCCCATCCTACCCAAAAAATAAAAACAAAAGTTTTTTTTTCTCTCTTCTTAAAATACAAGTCAAATGAAAGGCTTTTGCAGTTAATAATGCGGTGTTCCCATGCGTAAAATTAGTTGGTGTGGTGGAGGCGGCGGTGGTGGTGTAGGAGGAAGAAAACATTCTTATCAAAGCATTATCATCACCACCCAAGAAAAAAATAGCATTTTACACACTTAAGCACATATATTTCCTTCTCTTCTTTATATTTTTATCATTTTCAGTTTAGTACATAGTTGAGAGATGAGCCTCTTAAAAAATAAAACTTTCTTCAGAAAGAAAAGTCCTCACATATTCTGGCAGACAGCTTTTTAAGGCATACCCAAACCAAAAAAAATACACAAAGTTTTCCCTTTTTTCTCTTCCTTAAGCCTACACATGATGACTACTAATCTAATTCTAATAATTTTCCTTTCCAGAATATATGAGTAGCATATTATTATACTCTAATGTAATCAACAGCAGATAATTATATCAGCAAATATGCATGCATGCATAGTTTATCCTTTACTTACATTGTTTTTATATTGGACGGTTTTTCTTCCTTTCTCCAACAAAACTTTTTCTTCTTTTTCTTCAAAAAAAAAAACTTTTGAAACGCCGCTGGTGATCCCACAAAGATGATGATGATGAAAAAGAAGAGTAAAAAACTTTTATAGATATTTTGTGTGTATATATTCTACTTGCACAAAGTTTTTCAGCAAGATTGCATCATCCTCATCATCATGATTACCACCATTAACACTTTCCACTTTTGTTGTTCTTCTGAAGAGTAGACTGATATGGTGTGACGTGTTGGTGGTTGGTGAAGAGATAAGATGTTTTTTTGCTTCGCGTGTGTGTACGTTTGAAACAAGAATGCAGATAATTTTTTAAACTTTTCTATTGTCCCGTCGTACCCTTAAGGATTTTACACCAAGTTTGGTCTGTGGTTTTTTTACCATATAGAAATCTAAACAACTTGTATAAAAATTGTGAATGCACTTGTTCTTTGACTTTTTGTTCTTCTGGAAAAAAAGAGAAAATTAGTTGTTATCTCACCAACACACACATACATAAAATGTATGTACTTGTATTAGACATAACTTGTGTAACAATTTCACCAGAAAATTGCCAGGTGTTCTTGGAAAGAGAGTATAAGTGAAAGAAAGCAAACTGCTGTCTGTTGTCACCCCAAAAGAAACAATAAAACTTGCCAGAGAGAAAGAGAGATGGTATGAAAAAAAGAAGGCGAAAGTGCTGTACTCGCTAGAGAAAGTTTTTTGTTTTTTTGAGAAAAGTAACAAAACTCGACGGAAATAGCATATAGCACCTGTTTATTCCAAAAGATCATAGAGTACAAGTAGCAGATGTAAAGGATAAATAGGTTTACTTTTTATTCGCATTCCTTTTTTCTATTTATTATTTTTATTGTGACGGAGTCCTTTCCTTCCTACCTAGTACACAACAAGCTCACGTGAAATACTTGAGTGTTTCTTGCTATTTCTGTTGATGCTCTTTGTAGTTCAGTCAAACAACAGATCGAATTCCCTTCTGAATGTGAATACTATACTTGCTTTATCTGAGCAACAGTAGTGGTGATGGTAGTTGTCGCCTTTGGCAGATTTTTCACTATTCCCCAAAATAATTCGGGAGCAGAGCAAGTTCACACACACGTAAACAATTATTCTGTTCGTTCTTTGTTTGCCTATTGTCCCTTCTGCATTCTGAATTGTTTTTTTTTCTTTTTTAGAGCACGAAATGAATTTTAAGGTGGCAAAGCAATAAGAGCGTGGTTTACAATGTTTGGTGAAACTATGTCTACAAAACTTGTCCTGTATTTTTATTTGTATAAAATTTCACTCTAATTTACAGTTCATACATATATTTATCGTCATTGTTTTAACTTGAACAATAACAGTACACTGCTTTGATCTTGCTTATCATCATGCTGAACAAGTCATTTGCACACAGGAAACGTGCTCGTTTCAATATAGATAGTTTTAACAGTTTTAGCAAATGTAATAATATGAGCAGCAACAACGCCTACGCAAACAACCCGAAAATAAATTCTATGAATTCTAACTCAAACTTTATTAATTTGGTTCGTTGTGCGTCGTCATCTAAAACAAAAAAAGAATAAATGTGTGAATGTGACAAATGGATATTCAGTTGGGTAAACGCCCGTTTGCGTTTTTCATTGGAAACCCGTACATGTATTTTTTTCCAATGAAACGAGGAAACAGGTAAATAAATGTTAATGACTAAAAACGGTAAGTGCGGTTGTTAGTGAAATGAAGCAACAATAGAATCTATTTGCACTAAACACTCTTTGTCATCAGCTTACCCACACACACAAAGAACAACAGAAAGGAAAATGAATTCATTCGTGTGCATATGTATATGTGTGTGTGTGTGACTACTGGGCTAATGGTGTTAGGGAAAACTTCAAGATGTCAAAAAGAAGGAAAGACAGGCGGTTATTGGGCAAGTCATCCTCCTCATCACAAAGAGCAGCACATAGACACCCACCGACACACAAAAAGGGAGAGTTTATAGTAATCACCAGAAGGGAAAATAGTATATTGTCCAATGAATTCTGTATTGACTATTTACACAAGCGACACACACACACCAACCAAACTTGTTTTTCCCGAAGCAGCATTGGATTCCAATATACAATACAATGCCTTTATGAATGAATACACAGAGACATATAGGAAAACATTGACTAATAGAAATGATTTCAGATGTCAATTTGTCACCTGTCACTTTATAACAAACAGCACGAGAGAACGCTGCATAGGAAAGCTATATAGTTTTCTTCATGACTTGAGTTTGCTTTTTTTGTGATGGCGATGCTAGTGGAGGAGGTAGTAACATAAAACAAATTTCCAGTCAACAACGATTCTCAATTTTCCCCTGAAAAACTCAATTTTCCGCTGGTGGCGATAAAAAATATACACAGCATTTCAGAGAGTTTTGTGTGTGTGTCTGGAGAAAGAGACTTGACTTTGTTTACAGCCGTTACTCCATATATGCCTTGGTCCCTTTTCTCTCTTTCAAGCTATATTGTGTACTTTGATTGACTAACTGGCTAAAAACTGTGAGTAAATAAAGCTGTAATACTTATTTGTTTCCCAGAGAAAGAAGAAAATGCCCTGAGGACCCGGCAGAGAAAAAAGCACAGTTGAAAATAAAATCTTTTCGGAGTCAACCCAGTCAAGATAAAAAAGTATATATCTCTTGGACAATCCGAACAAGTAAAAAGGTCAATCACCAAAGTTACAGTATGGCAGGCAAGTCAGATGACAAAACTGATAAAGTAAAACGAATGCATAATGCAATGGGAATTAGATGGGAATGGGATGATGATCGTACTTGTATATATGTATAGTGTAGTTGTATATCTGCTGACCTTTTTTTATGTTGAATAAGTTAAGAAGAAGCACACTCTTTTCAAGTTTCTAAAAATACGCTGTTGATGAAACTCTGATCTGTTGGTCTTCTTGCATGGTTTGTTATGCGTGTGGTCTCTTCTCCAGCTCCAAACTCACTCTGTGACTAGGACCACTGCCAACAGTCTACTTTAAAGGGTTCCCCTTTTTCCTACCCACCACCACCGCCACTAAACATACATATAACAAAACTGACTTATCTTTTCCACTTGCTCTTCATGCTTTGCTGGTGCTGGAATGGAATGCTAGTTTCCAAAAAAAGCGTACTCTATACCCTGGCCTGGAACAAACAAAAAAGTCCGATTTTCCTTCTCCTGCTGTCGCAGTTGTTGCTCTTATTTTGTTTGTTGTTGTGCAGACACACACATAAACACACAAAGAAAAACGCATATACACATTAAAAACAAAATACTACACAATCCAGTCTCTCAGCCATCTTACTTTTTCACATGGCCGCGGTGGTAATAAAGAAGTTAACCCTGACGACTGAGAGAAAACTGCAAAAATAAAGTTTGCAGAGGAATCTGTTTATTATTCTCAGCCACACCACCACATACGCCAGACAGCATCAGCTACACACAATTTCCACCTCTCTTCCCTCCACTTAAAAACTTGTTTCGTTTACTTCAATAGTACCGATTATTTCTTTTTGCCCTGGCCTGTTCAGAGAGGTATACGCTCGTCATTATATTCTTCGTCGTCTCTCTCCACCTCCTCATCCACAAAACTTTACTACTAGTTGCCTTTCTCATTCTAATAAAAAAATTCTCTTTGAGAGAGCTATGCAGAAGACATTCTGTCCAGGCCAACAACTGACTGTCCAACATTTCCCATTTTACTGAAGAAAGTATACAAGCAACAAAGAATTTCCTGCTTTCTCCCTCTCATGTTTCTCCTCGTGGTACACAGGCCAAGTACACAGTTTTCTTTTAGGACGCCTTCCAGTTTACTATACATACTGGCTCGGCTCTATTCTTTTGATTCGAAATAACTTGTTCTACATGTTCACACATGTTTGTTGTAGTTATTTTTCAAAGGGGAGTTTTACAGGAGGTTTAGGCTAAAGGCTGTAAAACTAACGGAACACGCACTATCTGGACTTGACGAATGTATTAAATATTTTTTTCGGAGATAAGCACACTAATGCACTGACCGTCGTAAAAATTTCTTTAGCGAAGAAAAGGAAGTAAATAGGTAAAGCCAACTTTTTATTTCTTTCCATTATTTACCAGCAAAAAAAATTAAAGTAAAATCAAAAGCCGGAAACACAAAATGAGCAAGATAAGAAAAATAGTACATTTTTTTCCGCTAAAACTAACAACTACGCAAAAAGTAGTTAATAATTTACTGCCCAGTGAAAAACTATATAAAGTGTTAGTGTTCATAACCAAATCGTAACAGTTCATAATGTCACTGTTCATTTCCATATTTTTTTCTGGAAACCTTCAGGTTTTTTTTTCATACAAAGCTGCTTCACGGGGCGAGAGGGAGAAACGTGTGAGGAATTCTTGATTAGGTGTTTGTGTGTTACATTTGATTACATGGCTACATGTGTCAGTGAATATGAGCATTATGACAATGTTATTGTTCATAATAATATGATTATAGTATTTTCCATAATATTACGTGTTATAGAAGAAGATGTACTTCAATGATCACCCCATAAACTATGAGCTTAAGTGAGTAAAGCCGTCTTGAAGAAGCCTTATTTACTTGCCTACACGCACACACGTCATTTTCTTCTTCATCGGCAGTAATTCTTTTTACGCTACACATGTTGTTGGAGAGCAAAAGGGAGACAGGGAGCAACATTTTATGCCTACACTGCAGTCAGTTCATCCCATAAAAATGATGAGATGGGTAGAAATATAAGAAGCGAACAAGTGAAAGCAGTGAAGCTTGTAAAAAGCACATAAGTACGAAGAAATAGATTCCCAGTTTTTTATTAGCTATGTGTGTAGTAGACATACTATTGTTATTATGTTCCAACTACGTATGGTATAAAATCATACTCTGTATTGTCAAGACTTTTGAGTGAGAACCAAAAGATGTAATGGAAATAATACAATGAATATTGCATTTCAAATTGTACGGATTCTGATTTGAATATTAATTTTTACAAGGAACATACCCAGTAATCACGAATTCACGATCGACTTTATATTATTACTAGTTGAATCCCGTAAAACTTAAAGTTCTATGCTTTTAATAAAAATCAATTTAAGACGAAATGATCTCTTCAGTGGTTCTAAGATTTTCCCCTCAGATATTGGCCTTTCTATTTGATATGGTCACTTTCAAAATAAAATAGACATAAACATATTATAAGAATTTTGTATGCAAAAATTATACTTTTTTGTAAATGCCACTGGAAGTACGAAATAAGTATCAATAAAATGTTATCTGTATTTCATTTATGCCGCTTCAGTTCCAAGGTATATACTATTTGAGGTCATAAAACAGCTCAGGTTTTCCTAGAAAGGACGTATACAAAAAAATTAAATGCCATTTAAAACATGGATAACAAAAAATACTATATTGCAATTATATATAAGATATTTTGCAGTGAAAAATAGAATAAGAACATAATATTCAGCGTGTTTTGTATTTTCTTCTTGTTTAGCTCAGCTTCCTTGTCCGTTGGGATAAGGGTAAACTGGCAACTAGCAAAATACATCAAAGATCCTTACCATCGCTTCTCGGCACCACTGACCATCAACACCAACAACAAATGAAGCACAAAAATAAATTGTAAAATGAATCTCAAGAGTGCCACTTTACGTTTTTTGTTTTAAAAGCTTACTCTGGTGGTCAAGGCGCAAATTGTTAAGGTTCACCAGTGTGAATTATGTATATGTATGTAGTATGGCGGTGGTGACCTTGCCAGATTTTTTGGCTGAATTACAAAGCCAGTTGAAGTGGAAAAAGGATAGAAAGAGGTTATAGAAAAAGAAAGGGTTCGTTTGAAAATGAATGCAAGTGACCGAAATGAATTGAGTGACCGTTTTTTGGATTTGAAAGGGCTATTCAAACATACACACTAATAATAGTGTGGTTTTAGTAGTAGTGATGGTGATGGCATGGTTTACACATGGGTGATCCTATTATATTTCAAGAAGTACGTGTGTGCATGTGGCTAAATTTGGAAAAGATCTATCTGTAGACACAACATTTTTTTAAGGAAGAAGACCAAGTTGTACAAGAAAATGAATGGATGAATGGAAATGATAGCGTGCAAAGGAGTTATACACTCTTGCTTGCTTGCACAAAAGGATTTTAAGGTTGACTGCCGTTGGTGTTGTTGAAGATGAAGTAAAACAAGTAAAACTACTACTGCATCTTGTGTGTTTAGCTGAGTGTATGTGTGTGTGGAAGGAGGAAGTGTGCTACACGATTGTAGAAAATATAATGAATTGTAAAAAGAAGAGTAGTGGTAGTTGTACGATTAAATAATCCAGAATAGTTGTGGGTTGTGCGTGACCAGAATTTCAAAGGAGACGAGCATAGAAAGAAGCAAGATAGAAAGCAAGGTATAAAGAGAGGATGGAGGAGAAGAAGAAAGCTGTAACCACTTTCTTCTTCCTTTTGTCGTCCGACCTTGTTCCTCTTCTCTCAACTCAACTCTGTTTCTTTCTGCTGACAATATCATCTGCATCCAAGAAAGGCAGAGGAAGAAAAATCATCGGCATCACCAACATTCAACAAAAAGCATTTTCTTCACTTATTCTTATTGCTATACTAACAAAAGAAGTATGGAGGAGGGAAGCAGTAGAATGCAAAACTAAGTAATTCATATGACGCATGACATGACACCGGCAGGCAGTAACACAAGTTTAGTAACAACTGCACCAATTTTTAGCTTTAATTCATTTGATTACATGGATGGTTTGGTGAAATTGAAAGAAAAGGCCATGGAGCATGCTGGGGTTTTGAAAACAAACCAGTTGAACAAAATGCAAACTAATGTCGTAGAACCAAGCTTGCACCGATGGCATCATATTAAACTTTTATATTATTGTGGATGAGAGGATGGTCTTGTGACTTTTGTGCAGTGAGTGACGGTTTCAGGTCATGAATGATTATGGCACTTGAGTAAGAGGAAATTGTAATGACTCTGAAAGTAAAAGTAGGAACGGAAAGTAAGGTCAATTGTTAAATAGGCTACTGCCTTTTTTATTTTGGTTGAAATTGATTTGACATTTTGAATTAAAAGGTTATACAAAAATACATGTTGAAACAAAAGAAATTGTTTGTCATGATGACGAAGTTAAATCCTTGTAGTAATGCAATGCATTTGTGTGTTAAAAGGATGGCCAAATACATAATGTGTTTATTGGCATAATCAAATGCCAAAAATGCAAACGTTGTAACTCAATGAAAAATTGTGGTGACGGTGAGATAATAACTTGTTCTTAAGTTCTTACGAAGGTGTGAAAATTTTATATTTGAATATTCTACATGCATGCAATGTAAGGATTCTATTTTCTTCTCTGGTACAAAAATTTTAACAACTACGCATGTACTATACCTAATAAGTGTGTTATTTTTCGCAAAAGGATCCAACGGAAGGGTAAATTTCCATGTCAAATTGAATGTAATGCAAGTGTAACAGAAACAAGGGGTATACGTATACACACTAGACACACAGCTATACAAGATACTGACATGCTCAGACTTACTAAATGAATGAATAAAACAAAAGGACTACATAAATTTTGTCTTTTATTGTTTTCGTTTTTCTATTGTCTCCAAGTTTCCCAGAATCCATCGTGGCAAACGTAAAAGCAGAATGACATGCCAAAGTAACACACACAATTGTAATGATGAGCTTGTTTATTCGTGCGGCGTCTCTTTCACCAGCTTTTAATGATACTAATAAAAAATTTAATAGATTTGCTGTAAGGAAATATATATGTTACATGATGTTTTTGCACTGAAGCGTGAGATGATGATGATAATGTCAACGGTACATAAAATACAAGATGAAAATATTTTGCTCATAAAAATTAGCGTTTTTACTATTACGACTGCTGAGTTGACATGATCTTTCCATTATAATCAGTGCTAAAACCTACTACAACATAAAGTCTAGTACACATGAAAATACTCGTAAAACGAGACATGCATAAAGAGAGCAAGATCCACACTCCGTACTAAAAAAATTTATAAACTTACTATAAGCTTCACTCAAAAACAATTAAGTTACTATAATTAAACCAATGTACATCTATTTAAAATAGCGCATTTAACTAGAACATTTGCTAATTAGGTGATGCTGTAAGCATGTAATTGTCTTTGGAAGCAGTAAATGTTATGTTATTGTAATAACAACAGGTTGAAGTACTGTTATTCGCAATTATGTTATTTTTTATTCATTTGTTATGCCATCATCATACAACATTTACAATACCAAAGAATCCCAGCTGCTGGAAAGGTGCGCTAACCCCATTACTTCAGGCAGTCACTGCCTGTCAACGCTGCTATTACTGTACACCATGAATCAGGAAGAACTAGAAGAAGATTTAAGAATAAAAAAGAGTTCATCATTATCAATTGCAAATGAACAGTGTAATGACACTTGGAACAACCAACTGCAGCATCTTGTTTCATTTCCACCGAATAAAAATGGGCTACTATGTACGGACTATGGACATTGACACAGTATCATTACCAGTTCTACTGCAGAGAACTAGCTGGACTATATGGTTTAGTTGAATGTGTTAATGTTGAAACTCTCCCAGCAAAATAGGCTGAAAAAATACCGCACCGTTGTCGTTGTTTTTAAGAAATGAAAGCAAACTGCACATTTACACGAGCTGTTATTGCTCATGTTGATGGTGGTGCACTTATACTATTTTTTTGTTTTCTTTCATCACGCTTTTATAAATGGGATGATGTTGGGTTTTTACGATGATGATGATGAGACCGATGATCCTGCGTCTGTATAAGAGGCAACGTGTAGTAACGTACTGTGAATTTTAAAATGCCACTCATTCTTTTATTTTCTCCCGTAGAACGGAAGCAGCAGATTGAGAGGAATGGGAAAACTAAGAAAATGAAAATAAAATAGAAGCATTCGGCTGCCTATTTTCTACCGTTTTTTTCTTCGCAGACATTTTTGCTTAACATTTCCTCCGCTTGCCACCACAACCAAAAAAGGGAGGCAAGTGAAATATGCATGCATATTTTTTTAAAGGAGGAGGTCGGGAAATAAAGCGGATGACTCCTTCCTCCAGAGCAAACCAAGCAGTGCAGCGCAGCGCCATAGTCACTTCATTTGCACTATCATCATCATGAATGATAACTCATTCAGTTCTTATTTTTGTAGGAGCTTTTTACACTTTTCGAAGTCAAATTGACTGTACATCTTTTTTGTGAAGGGAAAAGAGGATGCAAACTAGTATAAAATACGAATAATATTGTGCGTCTCATGGGAATACTCTCGCCATCATTCCTTTTCGGGTGGTCTGCTGACTGCAGCCTTTCCATTTCATGTTCTCTCTTCCATTTTAAAATTATACTTTGTTCTTTTTTCGATTATGACGATGATGTTTCAGATAAAGATGACAATAAAGAGAGAGCGAGAGCACTTGTTTTAAATGGAATACCATTTGCTGTAGAAATTAAGGAAAGTAAAGAAGAAATAGATAAGTAAAGTTGTTGAAAGACTAAGAGAGAGAGAGAAAATCATATTATTGTCATTTTAAATAAGTGGCTCTTTACTCGATTCACCTTGAAAAGTCATCTCCTCTTATTTTTTTAAAAGGAGACTCGGCACGCAAAACGAAGAAAGCTTTAAAAAGGTTTTTACGTTTTATTTTTTCAACTGGCCAAAAATGGAAATGTCTTTAAAAAAGTAAACCCATTTTACTTTTGCTGTGCTTCAAAGAAACGAAGAACTAGAAAAACGTTCACTTTTGCCAGTTGGCACATGGCACATGTACATAATCATAGCATGGAAAAGTAGGTTTGTTCTTTTTGAATTGAAGAGCATAGCAGCAGCAGCTGTCGTGATATGGAAAGTAGTTTTTTCCACAAAAAAACTTCAAGTCAATATTCACTCAAAAGAAGGAAGGAAGAAAATAGGATGCGCTATTCCCATTCAAATAAAATTTTCAATAGTGTGTCGTAGTGTTGCAATAAGCAATATCCAAAATATCTTCATTGCAATTGGAGTTACATGCTGCTTTGTATCACACGATGTTTTGCTAGTTTTTTCCAAAATGGTCTAAAATGGGATTTCCCAAAATTAGAATAAAAAACTGATGCTCAAATAACTATAAAATTCATTGCAAATTATTTCTATTACAAAACTTGTTGGCAATTGTTTTTATTTTTATTATAAAATATTAAAAGTTCGCTTAAATTGACAATTACAAGTGTTATGGCTAGAATTCTGATTGTTAACAAACTTCATTACTATTTTTTTTTGGATTAAATTAAATACATAGCTAGTTACATATACTTTGGGTTTTTTTAAAAACTTAAACTTTTCGTTTGACAAATGATATTCAACAATATTAAAAATGCATATACTACTTTGATTGTACCGGAAACACGTCGGAAATTCAAAACCTTAAAGGGGCTGATAACTGTTATTTATTTCATATAAGACTTTATTTGATAGCTGTGAATAATATTGTCTTTCAGGAATATCAACAAAAAACAAGAGAATGAATGTTTGGGCTTCTGCTCGGGTCCTCCTTATATACCAAGCGCTGGAAATGTATTTAAAAATATCAAGCGAACAATAGGCAATAAGGTTAAAACCAACAATGATTATTTTAGTTTTTTTTGGAAATTTATATTGGATACCAAGAACACGAGAATGATATATGCACGCAATATTGTAGTATCATGCATGATATTCAATAGGTAAATCGAAAAGCAATACCAAATGCAAATATGTTTTTATCATGTCTGTTAACTCCTATGCACCATAACTCATGAATGTCTTCGATTTTTCTCAGATCATTATGGTCAATAAGCCTACTGATTTTCAGTCTCTAGGGCCAAGCCTAAAGGTTAAAATTTTCGGATTGTTTATCATGTATGTTTAACAGCGCAATCGAAAGCTCTCTTTTAGTTTACCTCAAAAGTAATGTGCTACTTACAATAGTAATAGACTGTATGAAGGACTCCGGGAAGGACATTTCTTTGAAAATTCCTGTCATGCTTTGCTACACTATGCGTGTGTGGTTCTATTCTCTGTAACCAAATCAAGTGGGTAGCGGCAGACTAACCAAAAAAGTTATGATATCACATAACTGTTGTCAACCCATTTAAACTTCATCCCATTAAAATATTATTGCATTGGCGTTTGTCATTCGAGAATGATGCTGTTATTTTTTGCATGTTTGATTCTATATACCAAAACAACATACAAATTTAATGACACTAACCATTCCCCACTTCATTCTTCGGCAGTTAATGTTATTCATATCACAATGTTGTTATTTTAAAAAACTGTTTGCTTGTTGGTTATTTTCTTATTGTCTCTCCAAATATTCTATATTCTCGAGAGTGCATTGTGATTCAATGTCTTGTGATAAATGTTTGCGATGAGAATATGCGCAAATCTTATGAATTTTATTTATGTATACGTTATTGAGCATAAACAGGAATAGCAGTAAACACTACTCGAATGCTTTTTAAGTATTGTCATTGTCGTAAAATGAAAGACATTTTCTCGACATTCTACTCTACCAGTGAGGAAATGGGAATATCAGTCATTGCATAATAAAAAGAATGTTTTTATCTCTATCTAAACTGTCACATTGTAAACGGTTATTTTGTTGATGCTGTCATTAAAAAAGGGAGTAGCATCAAATGGGAAATGTATACAGATTTTTTTGCTGGACAGAACCGGAGACAGCCTCTTTTCAAGGTAATTTACGTAAAATGATGATGATGATGATTACATGCTAAAGTTGCTGAATGTTGAAATAGGAAACATTTTTGACTCGAATATCTAAAAGGAAAATAAAGTGAAATTCAGACCAAAATATAGTCTCTATCCAGAATCCAGTGGAGCTAGTGTTAGTTGGTGAAAAGCATGATAAAAAAGTGAAACATGGCATTTTGTATAGCACAATATGCTACTTTTCTGTAAAATGGAAATCAGAGAAAATGATGATGATGTTGATCGCTATGACAACGCCATAACAATAAAAGTTGTACATGATTCTGTTGAGTTGAGGCTACCACTGCTGCTGCTTTGCTGATATGTTTGAAATGGACCACTTAATTATTTCCCATTGAGTTTGTTGAGAGAAGTGGGTTATTACACTGTAACAAAAAATATACTGGAAAATAAGTCGTGTAACCGTTGTTATTCTTCACTTGTAGTGACGACGACATGCGCCGTTTTAATGGAGCCTTCAGTTGAAATATTCCGTCTATTTGATTTGATTGCCGTGAAAACAATTTCGTTGCCTGTAAAAATATGTTTTAAAAAAGTACTGCAGCAGCAACAACATTTGATATGCTGGTTTATGTTGAAATGAATATCATATTTTCCACGTGAAAATTCCCAAATGACAACAAAATAAATGAAGAATAAATTATTCATCTCTCACTCTCGCCTTTTTTCATTTTCATTGCTTGACAAGTTTATTAATTGCGTATGCCAAAAGCCATCAAATCTGTTCCATATATTCCAAAGCAAAGTAATAAATTTTGAGACAGTACCAATAACTACAAAATATGTGTATGCATAAACTTATTGTTTACTAAAATTAAATCTCCTTTGTTTTGCTATATGTATAATATACATTTGTATTAATAACAGAGTAAACATTTATATAAAAATAATAACTTAAAAACGTTGTACCAGCT
This sequence comes from Entomobrya multifasciata, assembly GCA_034693345.1. NCBI lineage: Eukaryota > Metazoa > Arthropoda > Collembola > Entomobryomorpha > Entomobryidae > Entomobrya > Entomobrya multifasciata. Next base: position 57,803 of record JAQFXM010000088.1, on the reverse strand, counting down.
TGCAACACAGTTTATTTTGGAACCATGAGAAGAAAATGGAATTTCAGAGTAAAAAATATGAAGTCGAGTGCGATTTGGAGACAGCAACCCAAATTGTTTTTCTTCCATGTGGAATGCACACTAATCCGTCGTGTCGCTTTTCTACATGTTTGCAGCTTAGAGAAAACTCGTAAGAGTGACCACTTTTTCCATCCCGCTGGAATCTTTCTCTTCGTCACCATCATCAGTTACCACAGACATTGTCCCATTACCCACTGCGCATCTATTTTGTTAACAAAAATTGTCCAAAAAAATAAATGAGTTAAGAGCATTTTGATCCTAAATGGGGCATAATGTGACAAGCAAAAGCCATTAAATATATTATAATTCTACAATAAATACTGAACCGACTCACTCTGGAAACATTTTGCGACAAGGAAGTCCATCCCATCCGACCAGTGAGCGGAGAATCACATCAAATGTCAACGCGGGCGGGATTTGTTTCATGATGAGACGTAAGCCAACACTACATTGCAACACATAACAAGAAAAGAAAAAAGAGAGAGCGAGAAAATATAAAAACATAAAAAAGACTCATAAAAAATAATTGCACTTTCAAGTTTTGAATCGTAGCTTTCTAAAAACTAGCTTTCGTTGTCATCTTTTTCACGTTAAACCCAATTTTTTCCTACTTTGTATTTTGTATGTATGTCGCTTTTCTTTCTTTTAAGCTTATTTTCTAAAAAAAATACATAACATGGCACCAAAAATGGAAAGTCGTTCCTGCGTGCTCTCCATATATTCTTGTAGGTACACCTTGTACACATCAACAGGCATACAATTTTAAAATACCAAAAAGAAAGGGGAAAGAAGGGGGAGGGGAACTTAACGAATAAGTGGTTAGAGAAGAAAAGGGTGATATGATGGCAGACAGTTTTCACAGTAGCGGTGCAGTTTCAAAGTTGAGATGCTTCTGTGTCTATATGCTGCAGGGTTGAGTACTCTACTCAAGATAATTCTGACTAGTGACTAAGGTAGAGCTTTAAGTCTGATGATGATGCTGAGGATGAAGATGGTATGGCAATGTTGTACTCTCATAGAATCTTAAAAACCACATTAAAAGAATTTCCATTTCCTCCTCTTCTCTCTCTCTCTTCTTCATACTTTCCATTTGGTCCACCTACTATTACTCGTGCAGCTATTTTTTACTTTTCTAGATTGTTATGCTGAAGAAAAGGCTTGCATTACCTATTTGGTTGGGCGACTGAAGAAAGGGAAGAAAAAAAATAAGACAAGCAAAAACCAAGAGAGAGAAGAGCATTTAGACATGACCTACATTTTTTTACTTGATTTCCAGCCAGTGCTTAGATACTTATACCTACATATTTTTCGTAAATGTCAGCATGTAAACTGTAGAAACAGGCAGAAGTGAGCCTGTGTAATATTTACAAGCGGAAACCGCATAATAGACAGACAGACTTTGTTGTGTCATAATGACAACACAAGAAATTAATAATAATTCCGGCAACTCATCCAAACAGGGTGTAAATCTGGAAAACACTACTACGCAAAAAACTATACAAAATGAAGATGATGCGACGTAACAATAAAATATTTATGTTCGCCTTTGTGCGTTGTAACTTGAATCGTTATATAACACGCGACTGCAATATCACAGCTTCATATTTATCAAAATATTTAGCTTATACCCTTCCATTAATAAAGTATGATGAGGTTGTTGGTATGATTTTCTATTTTGTCTAACTTTACTATCAAGTATGCTATGTATTTGGTTGTGCTGTTGTTGTTCAAAGCTCTTTCATATTTTCATTCTTCTTCCCTTCCTGTCCTTCTGCCTTTGACCCTAACAGACTTTCTTGAGCCTTTTTCATCTTCCGCATTTATACACACAGTGAACTGTGAACTAAAATGTGGTGTCGAGTAAATCCTCGCCTGATACCATGATGACGATGCAGATTTGCAATGCGGCAGCATTGCTGCGTTTTAGTTGCTGTTGTTGTTGTACAAGCTAAATACCCAAACACTTCTCTAACCCATCATGATCCTCATGCACGTTTTCGTCATCATCAGCGAAAGTAGCAGCTTCTCTTAAATCTCTACATCATCTACCTACTACAAACACTATGTACATAGTCAACCTAATATTTAAAAAAAACTGTAACACATGTAATTTCGCTCCTTTGTTGACGACCTTCTGCAAAAAAATAGCAAGATGATTTTCTCCTCATCACCATCACATCAGCAAAATATTCTACCATTAACTCGTTTTTTGTCTCTTCCGAACAATTGAAGGGATGAAAGATGAGTGTAATATATGCAGATACAGAGTGTATTGTCTGAGCTGAAATTATAGTACTTAGGATGAAAACTTTCTATTTATATTTGTTCCTGACTTGGATGCACGCAGCAGAAAAAACAAAATACTATCCACCATTGCCAAAAAAATACAAGCCAACAAAAGCAGAAACGCGTGACAAGGCAAAATACCACTCAAGGTCCTTTGCTCCCCAAAAATAGTTGAATTTTGAACAAAAAGTTTTATGCCGAGTATGCAGACATAAATGCATATGAATTTCAAAGCATGCATAACACTTCCTTAAAAAATATAAACTTGTTTGCTTTTTCATGCACAGCCACAAAAAAAATCATCTACATCATTTCCCTCTCCCCTTTAATTATTTTTCTTTGGGAAAACTCCAGTCGAGTCTTGAATTAGTAATTAAGCTAAATCTGCTGCTGCGTTTCACTAACTTTCTTGCTTTCTCATTTTCCTACGCATTTCCTACATAATATAAATTTTCCCCACAAAGCGGCAAAAGTACTTAACCAGCTAAATTAATGTTACATGTATGTGGCAGTGCTCATACTGAACCCTACCTCCCACCAACATTTCATACAAACATAAACTAATCAAGCAACAGAAAAAAGGTAAAACATGCGATTATGTTACTATTACTACCCAAACCCACTTCGCAAACGAAGATGATTTTGAAACTTTGAAAATCATGACTTGGTTTGAAGTTTGAAGCAGCGGCAGCAGTTGGCCACTTACCTTCTCCGTTAATATCAGCAGGTGGTAAAAGTACTAACAAGCATAAGCACTAGTATTTTACTCAAGGTTACCTGCTAATGTTTATGATGACACTAATGAATGCGAAATTACCAAGCGGCGAGGTGGCAATGTACAAAGCAAACTAGACTAACCAACCCAAAACTCCCTATCATGTATTACTTGCAACACAGAATGATGAGATGACATAAATTTATCCAACTGTTCTCTAATTTTCCCAAAATACTTGAAAAAAGAAGGTTACCACCACCACACCAGTGGGTGACCATCCACTATTACCAAGGTGACGCAATGGCTTGATAGTTGTAGTGATCGCCCATTACTACCACATGCGACCGCGCAAACTACCACCGTGCCCCATACGAAGAAGGATTGAAGACCTTCAACGTAATCATCAACAGCAGCCTTACCATCGTCATCATCATCTTCTCAGGTAGGAAACAAGGGCAAGTAATTAGCCCACTCCTGCTGTTCAACTACTCTTTTCCAAGTAGAGCCACTGTTAGACCAACATCTTTACCCTAAAACTTTTCCAAGTTTTCGTGCTTTTTATTCCTAGCTTTTCTTTGTAGTAGATTTGGTGGCAGATTCTGAGTGTTAGTTATGTTACATGTGTACTTGCACTTCAAATAGGAAAGAATGGGTTCTACATGTTGTAAGGTTACAACGTTAAGAAAGCGGGCTATTGTCTACAGCAATATACATAATTACCGTGAGGTGAATAATTTGCTATGAAAACTAAGCAAAGATGAAAAACAAGCCGCGTTGAAAGTGGTGATGGTTTTCTGTTGTTGACGCTGTTACTAATAAGCTATAATGACTTTGTTGTTAATTTCCGTTGGAAACTGTTTTGTGTCTGCTGCTAAATAAGGGGAAGGTTGGAGAGGTAGCGGAAAAAATAAAATGAAATTTACACTAATGAATATTAACAGGAGGGGAGGGGGGAAGTAAGAAAATAGGAAAGTAGTTTTTATTGCTGTGTGGATCATCATGCTGTGTATATAATGTATATTGATGAAAGTTTGTACTCATCCCTTACTGGTCTAAAATAACGACTAATAACTTATTACGTCAAATGTGACTGTTTCCACGAAAATAAATATAAAGTTTGTAAATTTCACGATAAAAATTAATAGCATATTATACTTCTACGAATTGTAATCGTTTAAGCACAAGTGAACCATTATTGTTCTTACAACGTACCTATTGATCCTGGCAGCCACACCATAGAGACCCCGCTGTTGTGCGGTTTCATCTAAATCCTGGCAATACAACGACCAGATACACTCCAACGCTGGTGAATCCTTTGTGTACGCATTGGCAATGTTGAGTAAGGCACGAAACATGTTATTCACATGACCTTGTCCTCCAGTCCACATCACTATGGTATCATCATCCATATCGCTACTTCGACCTGAAACTGTCTCATTCTCTTTGGACGACGACGAGGTGTTCGAATTTTCGGCGGTCGGAGGCTTAAAAAGAATATCCAAAGAGGATGGTTCCGAGGTCATGATCATATCACTTTTTGTTGGAGAATACCAAGTAAATGGTCCCTCATCTTTCTCCCAAGGTAACGCTCTACCTTCAGATGCATCCGTTTCGTTATTACTCAAATGGTTCAAATGAGTCCCAGCAGTTTTTTGGACAAAGCTATGAATTTGATTTAGCAAAAATACACCAAACGACATGAAGACAAACGCTGTGAGACTCTTTTCGTAAGGGCTCTTCTCCTTATCCTTTTCCCTAAGTTCCCCCTTTCCTCCAAATCCCAAAGAAGATGCTAGGCTGCTTGCCTGATCAAAGTTTTCACTTGTGCTGTTGGCAATAGAGCTTTTCACTGATACATCATCAGTCCTGGCTTCCCTTCCACGATACATTTCATTGAGGTCTGCTACAAGTTTACTATTGTTACCTCGTTGAATCGTTTCATTGATAACCTGTTTGTAAAAAAGTAACATTTTAAAATCTCAATTCACCCCGAAAATTGAAGATGGGTAATGTTTCCATCAAAATGATAATTAGGTTTTTGTATGAATGGCTTAGCAATGTTATCATTACACCAGAACATATATTATCTTTGCAAGGGGATTAAATTATAATCACAAAAAAAACAAAGGGAAAAAATGAAAGTCGCTTCCCTTTTTTTGTCAAGTGGTTGCCTTAGAGGCACAAGGCACAGCATATGTGAATGGCCGATGATTACTATCTGTTATAGGAGTGCAGTATAAGCTCTAATTATTACAAGTAATTAAACATCAACATGCAAACACACTTGAATACTGAAAGCCAATGGAAGCTGATAATGATTAGAAGTAAAGGACAAAGAACTGTGTCATTACAGCTGTATGCTTGGAGGAGAATGGAGGTGGGATATAACAAAGTTTAATAAAAAAGAATTAGTTGATACGAAGTAGAAAAAAGGGTAGAGAAAATTCGAAATGTGTTGGTGGTTCATGCTCCATACCATCAGCCATTCCACTATGCTGTTTTGAATTGAGTGGAAAAGCTATATTATATGTGAAATGGCATCTCTATCCATACGTTTCTGAGATAACATTTTCGGTAGTAAACCTGGTGGAGTAGCTGTGGAAATGGAGTTTGGTACTGAGCACTGCTAGCAAAAGAGAAGCCGTAAAACAAAAGCGAATTGTTTTTAATCATTTTCTCTTCAGCCAGCAGCAGAGTCATCAGCACACACACTTTCTCTCTCTCATGTACATAAAAAACACCATATACTATAGCCATACCGTGATCATCATGAAGTATGGATTGTGGAACTGTATATTTCTTGCTGGAGAAGAAAAGTTGCACTTATTCACACTCAGTTGCACACACCATGCATGCATACATATGTACATACCAACCTACTGGCATACTGGACTGTTTTTACTGAAAAACCAAAGCAGAGAAACAGAATGTGAAAAAGGAACGTTTTTCCTTTTATTCCCATCTCGCCTCTTTTTTATCGTCTGGAATCCAGCCAATCCATTTCATTTTATAGCAAAATATCCACTACTACTACGACAATGGAAAAAATGAATGGTCTTTCTTTCTCTTCTGCCATGCTCCACTAAATGGAATAGATATGCTCGGAAAGTATATATCGGCCAATTTTTTTTCTTTTAGAGTGCCCATTCAATTCACTGCAACAACACGAAGACCAACGTGAGCACACACACACCTTATTTCTTTCTCTTTCTCGCTGACATTCTATCTTTCTCAACCTGCTAAACGTCAACATGCTCATGATCATCTAGTTTAGTGTCGACATACATCATGTACATAGGTATAAAATGTAACTTACTTTAAGTAGTCCTTGGAATGCTGAAGAAGTTAGTGGTATGCTGGCAAAAGAGGATGATTCCTGGTTGTCGGTCTTCTTTGTAGAATTAGTTTTGGCTGCTGCTAGAGCCGAGAAAGTTGATATTAAAGATGCGGGTGACGTGTACAAATGATTTGCTAGAGAGAATAGTGTCTCCAAATCAGCAGCGAAATTTTTTGGCTCCAAAAGATTGGCAACATTATCCTCCTCTTCATCCTCATCGTCGTCATCCTCCTCCTCCTCTTCTTCATCTTCTTCTAAGTCTTCTACTTCTTCATTATTATGGACCATGTCGTTGTTGTTGTCCTCGTCTGCCCCTTCCCCCTCCCTTTTCAAGTTAGCCAGATTACCAGATACATCATTTTCATCAATCTCGACAAAGTCACCGTCCTGGTCAGGATCCACCTCTTCGCGGTCGTGTTGATAATGGTTGTATCCATGCTGATGATGAAATTGTTTAGGAATGGGCACCCGATTCTCGAATTGGTGGCTTAATAGATGATACCCTGTGCCCTTTCCGGTTTTGTTTATTTTGGCTGGGGACGATGGTCGTTGAGGTGACTGTGGAGGATTATGAATATTATGAGTACGATGATGATACGGATGGTTGGGTAGTGGTACAACTGGCATTCCACCTCCTGCTGCTGCTGATACCATGGATGGGTGCCAAGATTTTGTGTACAAATCATTCGGGGCAAAACCTCCACTGCTACCTCCACCTCCTCTCTGATTTCTGTCTTCCACACTGTCCACCATCATTTGTGTTGTCGTTGGACGAAAATGGTGGTGTAGTGACGGCGACAAAGATGGACTTTGTTGACCCGGATACGGCTTTTGATTTTGATTGTGATTATGATTTGGCAATTTTTGTTGTTCCTTATGATTCCCTGGTATTTCTTGTCTTATGACGGATGATGACGTTAATGGCCGATTTTTCTGAAATGATGAAAAATTTGTAGGAATGGACGGTGCTGATGACATATTTGGCATTGGATCTACAGGAGATGATGGCGACTCAAAAGTCACTGAACCCACAGGCTTTTTCTTAGGAACACTACTATAATTGACAGCAGTTATGCTGGCCTTTGCTGAACTTGTTGCTGAAGAAGTAGGAGACACGGTTCCATTAGTCTTCTTCATGGCTGTTATCATACCGGCGTTGACAGGAGTTCCCTTGCCATTATTACTACTACCCAAAACGTGCTTTGATTTGGATGATAGAAAACGGTTTAGTTCGTCAGCGAGCTCGTTCACTTCTTGCATCGTTGGCTGCACTGGTTGATAGTTTGGATCATTAGAGAAACCATCAACCTGGCAAAAAAATGAAGGAAAAAAAACAGATTCCTTTGAAATATCTTCCAAATAACTGCCAAGCATATTTACAACCGTTACGCAGACAACGAGGAGCCAGCGCTTCCATTATCAGATTACTTAAGACATATTGCCTATACATATATGTATGTATTGTATGCATGTACATTGACTAATGTATACAATACTTACCTTTGAAGATGGAACAAAGTGATCTCCTCCAACACCTGCTCCTCCACGTTTTCCTCCACCTACTGTCGTTGATGCAACCCGATGATTATGATTGTGTTGCTTTGAAGTTAATATAGAAGGCTCAGTAGATCTTCTAGACGATCCACTGTTGTGAATGAGTATCACAATTCCAATCACACAGCAAATCAACAAAATAAAACCGAACGCGGCAGAACACCGTCTGGAATCCATGGTTTTCTCATAGATTTTCACACCTCCTCAGAGGTTTCAACAAAGAAAAATCAGTCGAATCGGTCAACTTGTTAACTTGTTGGCAGAGTTCTCTCAAAAAATATATATCCCCAAGATTGAAATCCTCTTAAGGGAAAAAATATTAAATGTCTTATGTACTTTATATCTGTCTATCTATATTGCATACAAAAAAAATCTCTGTTCCACTAAAAACGGTTTAAGTGAATCACATCACAAAAAAAACTTGAGCAGAGATAGAGTGAGCATCATCAGATCACATTCAATTCATGTCACACCCGTCAACTGAGCAAGAAAGAAAAACTCTTTTTGAGAAAAGTGGAAAACTTGAGAATGACGGAGGAAGAGAGGAGGCGATGGCGGCGGTGGTCTTTTTTGTGGCAATGCTAGATTCTAGTAGAAAGCTTATCATTTTTTATTTACTTTCATTCTATTTATGTCTGTCTGTAAAGCTATTTGCTTCTTCCCATTGACATTCCACAGAAGAAAGCAAAACTTTCTTTTTTTTTGTGCGTACACTTTTTCCCAACACTTTACTTTCTTACTTTTCCAGCTGTCTGTTTGCGTGAGTCAAATGAAAACACCAAAAAAAACGCTTTTACTTTTCTTACGAAGAACCAACACAAAAAATAGTTACAAAATAATAATAAGCTTGTATTCCTTTTTTGGCAACGAGTCAATTCGGAAGAAGACAAGGGAGAAAAATGTTCCCACTGTGTTACCAGGAAAAACAAGAACAGTTAAATATTTGATGTATATGTTTCTTTATAATCAAAACCAATCCAAGAAAGAATTTTTACCAAGCATTTTCTATTTGTAAAAAGATTGTAAGTTATATAGTCAAAATATTTATGGTATTTTTCGAAAAACATAAACTTAGATTAAACTTCAGAAATTGTTCACTTGAACTTTATTTTCCTCATGAGAAAAATAAAAATAACTATTAGTTATCTTGCGCACAGGATGATAAAACAAGTTTCCAAGTTTGTTCGGAATTCTCTATTATTTTCAGAATGAAAACAGCAAACAATTTTTGTAGCGTTAAAAACCAAACTAAAGAGTAAGATGAAAGGACTCGACTCCCAAACACAAGCTTAGTATATAAAACCACAATCACAAATTAAATTAAAAATAGTATACCAAAAAAATTAGCTGCCTGATAAAGAAACTCTAACCCTGTCTATGTAAGATAGTGTCAGTGTCCCCTTTAAATTAATGACTCTGTTGCGTTTAGTTTTTAACATGTTTTTTTTTCTTGTGAAAAGATTACTTGGCTTGTGTAGAAGGAGCAACCGGTGCCTTCTCAAGTTTCTCACTAATCGCCTTTCATTATCTCATCCTTTTCACTAACAAAACTAAGAAGGAAGAATATAATAGTGCGTCATAATACTTAACTGAAGTCAGAATATACGTGCATACATATATATGTAACGTATTTAGAATGAAAGGATTGTGTAATTTTTATAGTGATTGTCATTGTCATGATGGGAACTGTCACGCGAAAATTCTAAGCAAGACAGGATAAGAAGGGTGTCAAGCCACGAAAAACAATACGAAAGCCCTTGCAGACGAAAAAAACCAAACCAAGACAGTTAGATAAGCACGTAGAAGATTCACAAAAGAATTAAGAGAATAACAAAGACATACATAAAAAAAATCTCCCTGGTTTTCTAGTTTTTTTGTGGGCTTTGCTCTGTAAAACAATATAATGAGATGAGGGATCATCTCTCTCTCCTCGTCTCGTATGGCTTTGTTGAGTGATGAGATGCATTTATATTTTTAGTACTATTTGTTATATGATGCTTTCCATTTAATTTTGTCATTTTCCCCTGTAATTTTTTAGAGAGTCCCTTTTGCAATTTATTTGCATTTTGTTTTATGTGTTTGGCTAAATGGCTGAAAAAAGTAGTAAAGCTGAAAATTGACGTGAAACAAGTAAAAAGAAAACGGGCATGTTACACAGAACATTAAGTAGACACGACTTTGTTCCTATTTGTCGTTCACTCGTTTGAAAGTAAGGCAGGTGTGTGAACTACCGTAAAATTTATTTTAACAAGTATAAAGTCTGCTACTTGCACACGTCACGTGAGTCGTTTTGGGAGAGCTTTCTAAAGGAAATTCGGGTGGTGCATGGTTGCAAATTGTCAACGAAAAATAAGTGCATGTTTTACTTTGGCGGACAATGGAAAAATGATGTCGTCAAGGTAATAAAATTGGTAGTAAATTTTTTAGAAATCTGAGGGAGAGCAGATGGCTTTCTAAAAAGAACGGAAAAAGTCAATAGTCAAATAAAAAAGGTTTTAAATCTTTTGCTGATTCCCGTTTTTATTTCCCATTTATCTATTTGTTATGGTTAATGGCATGATTCAGAGGGGATATGCATGGATGTAAAATAAAACGTTCTTTTTTTCTGTATCTCTAAAAGAATGGCTAAATTCATTCAAAAGTATTTAGTATTTTTTTATTGTATTGACGAATGACTTTGCTTATTTCTAATGTTGACTGTTCAAAAATAGTCTATAGTAGCAGCAAGGATCTTTTTAATTCAACCATTTTGACAAAAAAAGATTACGCAGCTACTCTGTTGACTGTTGTGTGAGTAGTATGATATCATGCCAAGTGACATCATCATGGGTATACATGAGGGCATGAAGCGTGGATGCGTGAAAAAGAACCGTTCCTTCACTTTACTTTACGTTTCTGGATTTGTTCAGTGCAAAAGAGCAGGTGTGTGGGTGGATGATGATGCTGATTGCTGAGGTTCTACAAACTCTTTATATATTATGTGTTAAACGGCAGCTAGCTTCGAAGGTACCAGGTGCAAAAAACTTAGAATTCTAGAAAATTTCTGAGGCTTCTGCATTGATGCTTTTAGTATTTTTTATATCAAACTTCTTACTTTGTTTCGAAATACCCCATGAAATTTCTTAAAAGGAATAAATATTGGCTATGGCTTTACTAGTAAGTTTTTCCAAAACTAGCAATTATATGCAATGCAGCAGCGGCTTGATTTTATTTTTATTCCTTAGCCAAAAAAATATGTGAATAGCTTTCAACATAACAGTTAAAGATAACCTTTATAGTTAAGTGTAATGTAAACGCAGACTTATTTACTACTGTTGTTAAAGCTGTTATCACAACACAAACAAGCAGAAAAACTAAAACAATACAAAAACAAACCAATAAACTTTTTAAGGGGGACTATGAGCTGTTTTTGGTTGTGTTTTGTGAAGTGAGTGGCGAGAGGTGATTATCTTTTTTGCTGACTTTTGTTAATGTTGATGATAGTACAGGATGCTGCTTCTTCATGCCTTGCTTTTCTCTATATGTATATGTTTTTTGTATAAATATTTATGATGACGACAGGAATTGGTCAATGTAAAACTGTTGCTAGCTTTTTCCTTGTTGTTGGTTGGATTTATTGTTACTGTTATTGCACTCCAGGCAAAAGTCACAAGAAGTGAGTAAATGGTAGAGAAAACTGTAGGACAAAAGATTGTTGGAAACATTAAAAAAGACCATCGCCGGACGGACATTTGTTGTTGTAGAAGGTGAGTGTATGGTTGGAGGAAGAAGTATAAAAGTCGTTTGTGATTACTTTTATTATTATTTTTGTGACCACTGTGTGACACCAAACGAAACACACTACATCTCGCCCATTTTCCCATGTTATCTTCGTGGACATGAACAAAAAGTCCAGCTTTTTTGTACAAGAAAAAGATGTTGCAAAAAAGTGTGCAAAAAATACTTTTCACTTTCTTAACTCTTTTCAGTTTTGATCTTTCCGACCCTTCTATACCATACTGTTTTAGTATCATCGTCATAATCATCATATCATCATTCTACACTACCTACATACATGTATAAGCTACTATTTCAGCAGGTGGCAATCTGGAATTCCCTCAAGTACTGTATTACGACGACAATGACAACAGCAGAATGGTTTAGCGGTGGTGGAGGAGGAGGCGGAGGTGGTGATGTTTGTTGGGAAAAAATGTTTCTAGTTCTTTGGCAAGTTTAGTTACTTGTTTTTGCTCCTGTTTGCTAGAAATGTGGAATTCCAAACATAACTATCTCCAGAGTTTGACAAACAGGGCGAAATATAAAAAATATATAAAGCTGTTATATGATCCTCCTTTTTATTACATATTATACAGATCGTTGTGCTGTCTCCTGAAGGTCTAGTCCATCCAGAAAAAAAGAGACAGTATGTTAAGCAAAGTTTAAGTATGGAAAAAAGTAATGTATTTGAGTATCATCATCTCAAGAGCCATTTTTGTTTTTCTAAAGCTTTGTAGTCAAGTAGTAAAATAGTGTTTACTGCTGGGCTGAGTCGTGGTATACATCACTGTATCATAATCATGATCATGAGAGTATCACCGCTACTACCATCATCTAAATAAATGGAACATAAAGGGACCCTACACCTTGTCGACTTTGTGTTTTTTTTCATTTTGGCTATTTTTTATAAGAGATTTCTTATCCTTATAGAAAATGTATGTATATTTATGTATAGCTTGCTATCCACACAACCCACAGACAGAGCAACAGCGAAAATGGACATGGCGTTAATTTCCATAAAGTCATTTGCAACTTTTTACACAGGACATTTTGAAGAGGCCCTTATTTTGGTTGAAATGACTTTCTCATTTGAGTAGTGTGATGATGCGATGGTGCAGAAAATAGTTTAGTATTTTATTTTACGGCTATCATTTTACAGCATGACCTCCTCATCGGCTTAGCATTGTCGTAAAGCAGCATCTTTGACTTTGGCCAGGAGGAGGTAAAATGAATGCTTTTATTATGCTAAATTAACGTAAAACAAAAATAGCTGAACAAAAGTAAGTCAAGAGCTTGGGCAGCGCAGCGCATTGCTTCTTATCCTGGCATGAACGCAAATACGTGACTGACGGAAATAGTGTGGATGAGCAAAATACTTGTACTGTTCAGATGATACCGATGCGGTGAAATGGTAATAGTTGAGATGCCAATGTCAATTTGTACTTAAACAGTTCCTTAAGATAAAATAGGATATGGACGTAATGAAATGGAATGAATGGTGGTTGTGGTGGCATTAATTTCATGAAACCGTTATCCAATTTTCTACTTCTGATTTTTATTTTCCATTCGTAATTAGTACGACGACAAGTTAGCTATGGACACTGGATTTTTTTTATACAATCAAACGTATGTACAAGTAAGAGATACAAAATTATGTTACATTTTTGGTGGACTACATTTTAACATAAAAACGACATGCATAGATGATGAAGAGAAACTTGAGATTGTCTCTCATAGAGTAGTGAGAGCGGTATTTTTGTGTATGTGAAGACAATGCGTCTACTTTGCTTTTGAGACAGGTTGGGACTGGAAGAGAGAAGGATTGGTGAGAGGAAAGCGGCATATCATCAACACGCATTGCAGAAGAAAAAGAAGAGGAGCACACGACATCACCACCGACTTGATCATAATGCAATTGCAGCAGAGGAAGGAGGAGGAAGCAGATCAGACAGCAGTGCAACTTTTACTTTATAATCATTAGAGTGTAACGTGTAACCTTTTGAAGCGAATTGATTGATTGAAGTGTATTTGAAGTAGTGGGATCCTTAATTAGGAGAGAATTAGTTTTGTGGTGACAATTAATTAGTAAAATTAATTAAACACTGAGATCTATAATTGAGAAAAATAAAGATACAGAATTGTGAAAATTGAGACAAACGCTGTGTGAATTTATACTAATTTTTTGTGTTGTTGTTTTTCTTACTCCATTTAAATAGCAATTGACCAGTCATACCCTTCACGGAAAATACCATTAACGGTTAGTTAATTGGATATTTCACAGATGATATATTATTTTACATTTTGTGGCATTTAATATTGAATTCACGAGTCCCATCTTGATTTTTTAGGCCGTAAAATAAGGGTTCCGTCAGCATTCTCTGCGGCATAGAATTCACCTGGGTCGTAGGATAAATTCATGTATGCGATGTAGCTAACAGAAATGGTGATAGCCAAAATCCCAATAATCATTGTTGGTTTGTTCTATTTAACAAAATGAATAAAAAAGCACGTATGTACTAAAAGTCATGAGAGTATAAAATTCCCAGATGTAATACCATGAATAAAAACCAGATAAAAACTTACTGGCTTCGCATAAAGCTCGAAATTAAGCGCTCGAAAGACGCTACTCGTTCTCATGGATCTTATTCCTTCGCCGGGGTTATGAGCTTGGGTTTGCTGTGCCGCCTTTGGAGGATCTCTTACAGTTGACGACTGAGGTTGTGGAACTTGATCAGGTTTTTGTTGCAGGATATTTCCTGGCTTCTTCATAGCATTCCCCATGGTTACTATACTGAAAATGAAAAAAACAAAAACATTTATATTGATACAAACCGAAACAATAGAAGCATTATTCCAATTAATTAAAATTGACATAAGAACTGCTCCATGATTTTTATCAAACACCATCATAAAAAAATTGGTAATTTCAAATATATTACAAGCAAAAAATACAGATATCTTTTCAAGATATCTTAGGCACCACCGAGATTCGAACTCGGGATCTCCTGTTTACTAGACAGGCGCTTTAACCAACTAAGCCATGGCGCCGTGCTTGGTGCATCAAACAAAAAAGGTTTTACTTGGTGGTACGGCAATCGATAAGCTCACATGGCTGGATAATAACAATTCAACGTGGTGGTATCCAGCAACCATGCAGAGAAAACAAGTCTGCATTTGCACAGAAGCAAGGTTGTTTATCTTGAGGTTTTCAAGTTACCATGATGATTAAAGATATTAAATGGCTTACAAAGGTTAAAAAATTATGCTACTGTGTGTAAACAAATTGTAATTTGATTTTACACTAACTGTGTCTTTAAGTTAACTAATATTTTACCGCGGGTATTTAAACTACTTCATATTATGTTTTTAATACTAACAACGATCCAAATAGAGTCAAAAACTTAATTCACTAACCTTATATTTCACTCTGATGGATAGTTACAATCAAAATTTAATATAACAGGTAGCAATAAATATCTGTTTTAATTTCTTTCCACTTTAAAAAATGTAACTTTAATCTTGACGCAACGCAGGTGAAAATAGTGATGTTGACTCTAATGAAATGCTGAACAGCTTAAAAGTTAACTACTGACACTCCATATGTTTGTGATGATTCGTTAAAAAGTGCAATGAAAAATGACAACAAAATTTTGATGAACATCGGTAATGTTAAATGTTAGTGAGTTGAAATTAATGATGATGGACCACAAGCAGTTACCAAAATCGGTGTACTTTTTAGTGATCTTTTCTGTACCAACTTGAAAGAGTTTGCTTCGCGGTTGATACCGGGGCTGGATGAGATCAAGACAAGGCGTATAATGGAATGCGATATGATGAGGCTTGGGTAGTCGTTTCTCTTTGTTCACTCTTTGAATCAATCGTATATAAAAAGTAGCAATTAAGATTTTCATCAGTTAAACAGTTTCATAAAAGTTACTCCTCACAGTAACCAGACATTTAGAGATAACTTTATTTCCATGTAAAAGACCTCACAGTTTACTTTTTAAAACTTTGACATATTTTTGCGTTTTTTTTCAATTTACATTTTCAAAATACATTTTTAAAATACTACATTGTCCTACGTACATAAATACAATCATGTTACAATACTGTACAAAAAGTGTTGCATATTTTTAAGGCTTTTGCCTTCAATATTTTTTATCTATTGAATATTTTATAAAAGTTACATTCTAATATTTATATTTTAAAAAATGACTATGGTTTTATTACTCAAAAGAACTAAAATTTACAAGCCATGACTTTGACTCTACAGCGAAATTGTTGTACTGATTTAGTTGTTTGTTGGGGGAAAAGTTTTGAACATCAGAACGACGACGATGATCACAACAAATAAAAGTGAAATGACAAGATTTAATACTAGAAAATCCTCTCTTGTTGTTGCAGAGTTATTTCCGAAGGGATTTCCCACAGAAGCACAAACGACGCGTGCACTCACACATAAATACACACACAAGCACTTAATATTATTTAGCAGTTCCCTTGAACTACTTTTGAGTAAAATTGTGGGCAAAGTTGGTAAAATTTAATCAACTCCCTCTCAACTTTTTTTCTGGTCTTATAAAAATATGTACATAAAAATTGTTTAGGGCTCAACAGAAAAAAGTTTTAATTTTAGGACTTTTAAGAGTTGTGTATTTCCTATTTGTTATGATTGACTTGAGCTGATGTTGACTATGGCGACTATGCAACTTGACTTCTATTTTGTAGCTCTGCTTATTGTTGTGGGTTTTGATGGATGAGTGCCTTTTAAAGAAGTAGAGTCTGCTGCTGTTTTTTGTTGACGTACAAATAGTTGGCTTCCGCTGCCAGATCCACGGCCACATCAAGAATGGCACACTCAGGGACCTCAATTGTTGCCTTAACTTTTCCACGAAAGTCCCTTGGTCCCCGAAACAAATTCTCAATCTCGGCCAGACTCTTTCCTTTCGTTTCTGGAATAATGAAACCAATAACGCTGGTTTGTAGACAGAAGAGTGCAAAAAGCACAAAAGTGAAAACAGGACTGATCCCATACATCAAGTGTGGAAAGAGAAAAATGACAATAAAGGAGGAAATGCTACAAATTAAAGTTGCTGCTGAGCAGAGGTACCCTCTGACGCTTAAACTAAAAAGTTCAGACATGAGAATGTAGGGCACAGGGCTAGCCAAGGAGAAGGATGTAATGTAGGCACAAAGGGAAAGCAGAGGAAGCCACGAGTGAACGGACGAGAAAAGTTGCGGATGTTCTTCTGCTAAAGAAGGTGAGGAAATGGTTGCCTCCTGGGGACCGGTCATATTATTAATGTCATCGAAATGACCACCTAAGCTTCTTCTTACTGTGACCCCCATTGGTTCAGTGTTGATGGGAGCAGCACTTCCAAGCATGGTACTTGAAAGAGGATCAGTGTAAACGAAAAAGTAGAAGGCGAGGAGTAAATGAGAGAGGGCCATTAGTACACCGGAAATGATGAGAAGGATTTTTCTGCCTAGACGATCGACAAGTGGGAGCGTGATGAAAAAGGCACAAATGTGAACGATTCCGACTATGGTAGGGCGCATATCCAAATGATGTGTTGGAGGTGGATGGGGAGGTCCAGTAGCAGATCCTCTGCTAGCAGCTCCATGATTTAAAATCATTTTCATGTAGTAGATAATCGCACTTACTCCAGAAAACTGTTGGAATATCATTAGTAGAAAGACTAAAATCGCTGGGCGGCGAATTGAGGGTTGCTGGAGTAAATGAAGGATACCATCTTCTTCATGATGGTGATCGTATTCTGCAGCGGTAACGGAATTGGCTTCAATGTTCCCCCGAATCTCTTCTATTTCCTTGTACAAACGAAGATCATCAGCGTCCGTGTTACCCCGTCTGTAGCGAAGCTTCTTTAGTGCTTGGAATGCTTGATCTTCTTGGTTTTGGCTGATGAGCCAGTGTGGTGTCTCTGGAAGATAGAGAGATGCTAGGAGTAGCAGAGTAGGAAAAAATGCAATGACAACGGCCAATTCCTTCCAGTTCATAGAGTTTCCAAGCATGCAGCCCACGAGAACTCCAAGTGCAGACATGATTGGGGGGAGGTAGCCTAGCTTACCTCGATGTTGGGGGCGGGATGTTTCACTCACCTACAAAATAAATAGATAAATAAATAGTACGATTGATAAGTAAAAAATACAAAAAGATAAAACTGATTGAGATTTGACGGCATATGTTTTCATATTCTTACATAAAGTGGTGCAACGGCCCTAGCCATTCCAAACGCCAAACCTGTAACAAGTCTGCCAATGAGTATCATTGTGAAGTTAACTGCCACACCGATGATCAGCCAGCCGGCAATGAACGGAATAGAAAGTAATGTGATTGTCCTCTTCCGACCCAGTTTCTCCATCATTGGTCCCACCAGGACGGTTCCCAGAAGGGCTGCCAGTGGAGGAGCTGACGCTACAAAAAGAAGCATGAAAACCAACCAAATAGAGTTGAATCAATCTTTTGCTTTTTTTCTCAAAAAAAATAATAGGCAATTCAATTGAGTGTTTTTTCATTGAAATAAAAGAAGAATGTACCAATCCAAGAGATATTGCTTTGGCTGAGAGTTATATTGGACTCGACATCCGTCTGGATAGAGTAAATTGCACCGGAAGTATACGACTGAACAATTCCACAGCAGAGAAAGGTAGAAGCAGCTACTAGGGCTCCATACAACTGTTTATCAAACAAAAACAATGGCATTAGCAAATAAAACGAAAATGCTAAATAATTTATTCCCTGAATGTTCCCTTGAGAGGAAATAACCCCAAAAAAATACACAACATAGTTGCACGTTATCAGCACAATTTCAATTCAGTGACAAAGTCAAATGACATGACATGACTTACTTCCATCCATGGATATCCTGGCTTGGTCTCAGGAATCTCGTAACGGATTACCGTTGTAGGCAAAAAAGGCTGGTTTTCAGAACTAGGCCCTTTTCTACTAGGCATTTTCGATTCCACAAAGTCACAAACATTTAAAAAGATCATTTTTCAAAAAGTGTATGTACGTTGTCAATTAATAAAATCATAGGACAGTGCAAAAGTTTAAAAATTCATAGAAATTAAAGCAATTCTTTAAAGCTTCTTTCAAATAAAAAACGCAATGTTTTAGGCCTTTTTTGTAATTTGCTGAGATCTGTTCTGTACACAGCTCTCCAGCTTCTATTGCAGTGTGCTCTAGGTTCATTTTTTACTTGAGTGACTGATTGGCTTCTTTTCGTAGGAAAAAAACATGGACATTCATTGAACATGTAATCACAAAAGGCATCAGTATTTATGTTAAAGAAGTTTAAACTCGTATTGGTAAACTAATATTTTTATTGCAATACGGCAGATGTGACAAAGACAAGAAAAATGACTATTGTTACGGCTATTGCTATCAATATTTTAACACACGGACAGATTAAAATTCGTTGACTTAAAAAAACAAGGCATAAAATATGATGTGGGTAGTTAGGTAGTCCACCAGCTGCAGTGATTTCATAATGGATTTGAATATTCCAAGTTGTAAAAAGGACGAATTCTTTCCTTGTTGCAAAATATGAATAATACGATGCTTTTTAAGATGAAATTGACTCCCGACTGTCGGATAGGTTTTGGAAAAGCGATAAGCAAATCCAAAACATCTCAGCCAGGCATGATGGCAACGACCGTGTAAATGTGCAAAAGCTTGAAGGAATATTGCTTATTCCAAATAAAGTATATAAATACTTTAATTATGAATCATGAATAAATTGTTATAGAGACTGGATATGCAGCAGAAGGCAGAAAATATCAATAACAACATACGCATACAGCATACGTATGAGTTTGCAATATCTTTAGTAATATTATATCCAATTTTTCTAAAATACGACCATCTTTGGTTTGAGCTTGCAAGAATGTTTGCTTTTCTTCTAATCTAAGTCGTCAAAATCAAAACCAGATATGTATGTGCGTATATTTTTTTACTTTGGTTTTGGCAGGCGACATTGGTTACATTTTTAATTTCAGTACAATCACTACTTTATCCGCAAACATTTCCCTTCACGTAAAGCATGAATAAAGTGTTTTCAAAGAAAAGACTAAACGTGGTGGTAACTAAAGTGGTTTGACTCCATTTCACATGATCTAATTTGATGTCACTTCATTACCACTGTGGTTTTAACCAAGCTGATAAATATGTTGTGTATTTTGTTCATTTTATTTACGATCCTGATATGACGGTATTAGCCTCATGGGTTAGCATTATTTTTAAGAATATATACTGGATTGCAAGTTACGGACTGCATATATATTCATTCTAAGTTTACGCACATTAAAAGTAGAAAAATTGTCATTTTCGTCTTTTGACACGAGGTAGTATATCAAGTATACTTAATTCAAGGAGGAAAACCACCTAAAAATGATAGCATTCAAAAAGGATGCCAGTTTGAGTTGAAAATGTCATAATATCCGGTCGTCACAAAACATAAAATATAAATTTTTCGCACATATCGTTTGACCATTTGCAAATTGTCTCCAGAATAGCCAACACGATTACACGTTATTACTATTCTTCTCCCTTTTTACCTTTCCATTTTCTCTTCCAAAAAATGACTCTTTTCTCTAATTTTAAAGGAGGAACTGGCATATCCAGAAGGGTGCCATTTATATCCAATCTAATCATCAACATCATCGTGATCGCTCTAATTGCAAATGAGAATGGGAAGATACTGCCTGCCGTGGAAGGACGCACATGGCCCCGAATTGTAGAAAACCTAGTAGACTGCCACCACAAAAGAGAGATTTATTCCAGCAGTGCCACCAACATGAAGGATTATAACACTTCATCTCCTACTTCTGCTGCTTTGAAGCTGAAGGTCCCAGAAGAAGCTGCAGCGAGTGAAATAAATTCTACTAGAATATCTCCAGTTCAACCATCTCCTTTGCATCTTGAGAACAACGAACAAGATCAGAAAAATGGTGATGCTGATGGTAGCGGTGTTGGCGATTATCAAGATTTTAATGGAAACGCAAGCTCACGTTGCAAGCGTCCTCTTGATTCTCCTCATCACCATAACCATTCTTCTAGTAATAATGGTAGGTGGACATTTACCACCATCAACTGCATAGCAGGACCATTTCATTTGGGAGCAGATGTGAATGAGTCTGTCTACAACAAATTATGTCCTTTTCCTTCTCCTATCATCACCACCACTGTTCATACTACTTCTACAAATGGAAAGTAATTTTGTCTTTTATTCTCTTCTTTTTTCAAATCCATTTTAATAGTTTTTGCTTGCTTGTCTTTTTATTATTCTTTTTTCTTCTTGTTGACACTTTATTGCTCTTGCTCTTGCTGAGAGCTTTTCAATGAAATTGAAATGAGATTGGTTGAAAAAAAGAAGAAAAACGTTTTTCTTTCTATCGTCACGCATTATTTCTTTTTACAGGTTTCCCATTAAGGAAATACAATGTACTGATGGCAGAGATGGTGACTGGTACACAGAGTGCAGTCAAAGCGGCAGTGCATTTACTATAAATAAATGTGAGAATGAACAAAGTTATTTTGATGCGGAAACGGGTGAGTGTGTAGACCGGAGAAAAGAGTCGCTAGAGTCAACACCATCATCAGCGTGTCCTATGGACCATGAAAAGATACCTTCTATTGAGTCTGATGATCATGATGATGAAGCCATTTTACAATGGACACTACTTCAAATAATGAGTCCTACAACTACTCAAGCTCCAGAAGATCTACAGATTCCGGAAGAGAGTCGAGTAAGTGGAGTGGCCCAAGATTTGCAGTCTTTGGAGCATGATCATTATGATCATGAAGCTAATGGTAATGATGATTCCCAGCTAGAAAATCTGTGTAAATTGTCCTCTTCCATTTCCAATAATCATGGTCTGCACCCACATCCTCAAACATGTACCAAGTATATCCAGTGCAGTGGGGATGGTAGTGGTACCTTCTTTTTGAAGGATTGTGGGCCCGGAACAGTATTCAATCCTGACCTACTCGTGTGTGACTGGCCAGCTAATGTTCCCCAGTGTAATGAAAACGCTGCTGGCAGTGGGAATGGCCTAAGGAAAAAACGAATGTCAACAGCATCAACAGAGTTACGAATGACGCGATGTAATTTCAGTGGGATCAAGGCAGACCCTCAGTTCTGCAATAAATACCGATTATGCGATGCTGGCGGAAGAGAGTCTGTTCACACATGTGGGTTGGGAACAGTTTTTGATTCTCTCAGTGGAGTTTGTGACTTTGCTGACCAGGTGGACTGTCAAAGTAGACCAAGTGACCTGGCCACGTACGGTTGTGACACGGGAGACCATTATCGTGCTTCGCATCCCGATCACTGTAACAAGTTTTTAGAGTGTCAAGAGGCTACCCTCCATGTTAAAAGTTGTCCACCTGGAACGCTCTATGACAGGATAGCGGAACGATGCGATCATGCGTTTAAAGTCCCTTGCAAAAAGCCAGTTTCCTTGGAACATGACATTGATATCAACTGGAAAAGTCATAGAGAGCATGAAGATGCACATAATGCTGAGGTCATAAAAAGGAAAAGACGTAGTAACTATTTACCTTCCAGCAGGTTTTTAAGGAGTTCTACTGCTAATCGACTTAACTTGGCTTGTGACTTTAATTACATTGCACCACATCCCACCTCCTGCACCCGGTTTGTGGAATGTGAGCACGGCAGAATTTATGTCAAATCTTGCGGGTACGTGTTTAACACGCCAATATAAACATTTAACATATTCCAACATAAGTAAAGAATAATACGTCTGAAATATTTTTGCTTTTGGTTAAAATAAAATAGGCCTGGAACTGCATTCAATGGCCTTATAGGCAAATGTGATTGGCCCCGCAATGTCCGTGAGCCTGATCCTCAAGACTGCACCCGCTACAGGCAATGTTCCATTCGAAATGGATACCAAACAAGATCCTGTCCACAAGGTCAGTTTTTTGACGAAAATAGGAGCCAGTGTGTAAATGGATCTCAAAATCATATTCGGCAGTGCAGCAGAAGAGCACCTCCAACTTACTTTACAACAACTACTACAACACCTAGATACTTTCCACCTCCTCCAGCATAAATACACTCAAAAGAAATATTAATTTGTGCATAAAAAGACACAACAATAATTTATTATTTGTATTTTCCAAACTGTCAGCAAAATAAATAAAAATGTTTGCTAAGCCTTTGTTCTCTGGTTGCCCCAAAACATGAAATGTACTCTCATGAAAATTTGTAAGCTGTCATGTCATCCTCACAACAAATATACTTTAATGGGTCGCATATTTAACCCTCTCAGTGATCTATCAAACAAGCTGTTTTAGCAAAGTGCAAAACTAAAAAAAGTGTATCTTTGTTTCTGCTTAGCAACATCCAGTTCACCATACAATTTTTGCAAGTATGCTTTTGTGCCTGTCTCTCCAACTAAGCACTCCATCCATTCACAACATTCACTCTCTTTAATTTTATTTATTCTCCTCTTTTTCTCAACCAAGTTGTTGTGCTGTTATGTATTTTTTTGCAAGTGCGAAACGAGTCAATGAATTGTTTCACTTTGCATTACTACATGTTCTATTTTTTTCAGTTTTCTCCCATCCCAAAAGAACCTTGCCATGTGTCTTCCTTCTTCTTATGCCACGTTGCAGTTTTTCTAACAGCTCAACACAAATTTACAATCAGAAAAAACACGACTAACTTGGACAAGGACGAATGGGAGTACTTCTTGAAACTCAAGAAAAAAATGGGAAAGATTTTCCACTTTTTTATTAATGCTTTCAACAAAATCACATCGACTCCATCTCTACTTTACTTTCCATAAGGAAAAAAGAAGGGTACCTTTCCCCCCTCAAAATAAAAATAATGAACATCAACTCAACAGTAAATAAGAAAGTGGAAACGGACGACTAATAATATTAAGTATGGAAACAGGAAGGAATAAAAAAGGGATTTTTTTGCTCAATTTTAGTTTGATAAAACACACAAGTATGCACACAAAATTATATAGAATCGTATCACGTACTTAATTTATTTGTATGTATATTTCTCGCCTCAACAAGTCTACTTGTTTGGAAGTGTGAGCGACATTATTATATTTTTTCCCAAAATGAACAAAGAAAAAGTGCACGTCCATTCACATTTATTAGAAAACTAGGCATGAAGCGAAAGCGAACGAGCGATAAATGATGATGATAAAGTTATTGTGAACAGAGGCAGTGGACTTCAAAAGCATATTAACAAGCAGAAGTAGAGAGTATGTTTGAACGAGAGAAATGTCTACGAGTTTTATAGGGATAGACAAATGCACATGTTTTTGTTGGCAGCACGGATCATTTGCAAAACGATAGCCACGTCCGCACAAGAAGAGTAAATTTAATAAATTAGTAGTAGCGATAAAAACAGAAGGGGAAAAATAGTTTAGTCTATAAGCTTATGAGTATGGAACGGAGAGGATTATCGAAAGAAATATTATGGACACACTGCAATAAGTAGAGTAGCATGGGATATTGGGATACTATAATAAATGGTTAAATACTGACTAAAGGATTAATAGAAAGAGGCCATGGTATTTTGAAAGTTGAGTGGTGTGGGTATATAATTAATTGATTAATTAATTGTTATGCTACTACTTTTACCATGATGCTTAAATGCTTTTGTAGTGTGTGTAAAATGGGAAATGGTCGGGTTATGGAAAATGGGAGGAATCAGAAAAGAAATCGGTTTTGGGGTTAGATGAGATTTTTCTCTTGGGAAAGTTTTACTTTCATGTATGCTTTGTTTTCTCGTTCTTTCTCTAGCTGCTGCGGCTCTCTGCATAATGTATGGGCAGGCAAACAGGAAGGGTTACCATGACAATCTTATTTGCTTGCAACTATCAACAATCAATTGCTGAGTTGATAGACGATAGACAAGTGTGGGTTTTTTTTTCGGTGAGTTTAAAAACAATGCGGATATTATAGTTTAGATGAATAGTAAGAGAAATAAATTAGCTAGTTAGTGAACAGTATTGTCAGTTATTATAATCATAATGGCACAAGGGACAACAAGTTCTGGTGGTGCTCCCATCAAAACAA
This sequence comes from Entomobrya multifasciata, assembly GCA_034693345.1. Classification (NCBI taxonomy): domain Eukaryota; kingdom Metazoa; phylum Arthropoda; class Collembola; order Entomobryomorpha; family Entomobryidae; genus Entomobrya; species Entomobrya multifasciata. The sequence continues at coordinate 33,008 of JAQFXM010000088.1, read as the reverse complement.
GTAGAGAAAGGAAAGGTAGCTCAGCTCCAGGATTGTATAGCTTTTGGGGTTTAATTCCTTTAGAAAACTGTGTAACAGCAGTACCGGAAAACTTGGTAGTTAATTGGGGACCATTTCCTTCTTCGGCCTCGCCTTCATCCTCTTCAAAAGGGGGTAAAAAGACAAGTAGTTATAGTAATGACAATCTGAGTGATTATGGTGGAGGAAGTGGGGGCGAGGATGACAATAAGGTTCTCATTGGAGTGGTCCACTTGGATACCTTTTTAATTCACGAGATGACTTGCAGTGACAACAGAAAAGAGTTTTGTAGCAAACATGTTCACACCATTCAGTTGCCCAGTTCCGTACAAAAGTTTACTCGGTGTATGATTCTCAGGGCGAGGTGGGTGTCACTCAAAAATGGGACTGCGAAGGTGCTCCTCATTTGTACCAATTTGGCCACATATTTTTACAATGAAATGGGAACCAAGCAGTTGCTCAAGTGGAGTAATGACTCCTCCAATAGTGCGGATAGTGGGAGTGGTGACGCAGCAGCAGAGGAGTCTTGTCTAATTAAATGTTGTAGAACAATTACGGCAACTAATGACTACCTCATTTTGGGTAATGATAAAGGAGAAATCCACTTGTTTAGCTATGATAATTCCAGGGGATCAAGTAAGGGTGCCGTCATTCAAATTATGAAAACGCTACGAATTTCATCAGAGCCTGTGGCAGAGATTTGTGCAAAGCGAAGTGGATTATTAGTTGTGGGTACATCTTCAGGGAATTTAGCCGTGTGGACGGGATTTCATGGGGCGGCCAATCAACCAGTCAAGTCTACAGAGTATGTATTGAGTAAACCGGAAGCTGTGACGGGACTCATTCTATGGTATCCTTATGCTGTGGTGTCTTATGGATCGGGGATTATAAGAATGTACAATTTAGTTGAGAAGGTACTCTCTGCCCAGGTGTATGCACATGCCAGATGGATCTCTTCAATGGACTTGTGCCCTGGTCATAATTTGCTAATGACTATATCGGAGGATGATGAAGCGAGAGTGTGGGCACTGAGGCGAAGGCATAAAGGCGAACAGAGGTCGCCAGTGAGTAGAAAAATATATTATGATACATTTAACAAAATTTTAGTAAATTAATATGGAATTTAATTTTTATGCAAATTTTTTATGCTTAGATCAAGCTTTACTCGTCTATCCTCATTGAAGATGTCAACTTGATTGGTGGAAAGTTTCTTAATGGGGCAGGTACAGCAGTGGGCCTAACTAATCTGGGATGTAAGGAAATCGCAGTGTATACCACCGCAGCAGAGAAGCTCTCTTCATGAAAATCAAATATTATGCATTATGGACCCTGTATTTAATTATAAAGCGGTTGCCTTGTTGCAAGCACTTTTTCCTAAAAACTAATTTCTATAAAATTGAATAAAGATAAGTTTTTTCTCTACCAAGTCACCTCGACGTTATGGCCACATTCGATTGCTTCAAATGCAAAGCAGCAACCTAACACACATACTCGCTGTAACAGTAATTGTTAACAATGTAGCTGAACTACACACTAACGATAAACAATGATAAGACGATCATAGTTATGACTATCACTACTGCTACTGCCCATTGAAGTCCTTGAAATGTACTTCCAAACTCCAAACGATTCATATGTACATGTCAACCACATATCTGACCGAACGACAAACTGGTTCCGTTTTAGCGTTTTTGCTCCGTCTGTCTGCCTCCTGTGCGCACTGTGCATTCTAAATTTAAGATAAACTTCATTGATTCATTGCATTGAACGACAAACAGGACAGATTTAAGTTGAATTTTCGGTATTCTGAACCAAGAGGAGAAGCGCGGTACTATCATTCATTTACGTTTTACAAAAATGCACGGACTTCGACTGGAGTCTGTTGTAATTCCCTTATAGAAAATCAAAAATGGTATACTATGCCCACTATGTTAGTTTCGTACTGGGATGAAAATTGAAATTAGCTTACTATTCAAATTAAGTTAGGAAACTTACACCTTGCCGTGTCTTGTCACTTGTTAAATGGCGATGGTGATTGAGCCGATAACTTGAGAAATGAGACGGTGGAATAATCATAAAGCTAGCCAACACAACATAAAGTAAAAAGAAAGATCCTTCGAGAAGAGTTTCGTACGTTTTTCGTAGGTTGTCTAGTGGACGTAGCATTTTTGCTGTGGCTGTGCTTGGTGATAGTTGTGTGTACTCTTGGGCCCTAGTTTTGCGTTTAATTAAAAAAAAATCGTGAGCTAATTGTAGAACAGAGTTTTAAGTAAATATTTTACCAGTGATATTATTTCAGTTTCTTTTTTTTGAGATTTTTAAATTTTAAAGTAAAACCCCGACGTTTAAAAAATGGAAAGTTTTATATCTGTTAATGAGGACGTAGCTCCCCCCGGACAATCCAGGAGATACATGTTCTGTAAGTGAATGAAAAATCATAAAAATATTACGTATATTATTGTTTGTTTCACTGGACTGATAAGATGATTCTTGCTGCTGCGATAATTGTTTCAACTTGCATTTTATTTAGCTGCCGAATTGAACGGAACCATTGGTACCAAGTCAGACAAGAAGGATGGCAGCAAGTCTTCCACGAACACCTTTACCTGGGATCCCAGTACTCCCGGTGCAATGTACAAGAATTGGCCTTTTCCCCAATTGGAAGGTTTTGTTCCCGGGGTGGATAATATCCATCACATCCTGGTGGTCCGTAGAGTAAGTCTTATTGCCCTATACTCCCTTTTAAATTCAATCTTCATTTCAAATTAAAACCATCGCGTCATTTACAATTATATTGTGTATTTATTGTTTAGGTGGTCTTGGGACCATCTGCCAAGACTGGCGAGGAAAACTGGGTTACCGTTGACGTAACACATCCAGAAGGTAACGACGCCAGTTTTCCCCTTGCCTGCTTAATCAAGGGAAAGGAGAATCAAACGCTGGTTGATATGATGTTTCCTCCTGGGGATATACAAGTTAAGTTTACTTTGGCGGAAGGCACTGGCCCAGTGCATGTCGTCGGATTTCATATGATTGGTAGGAATAATTAACAAATATTTTTGAAGTGAGCTTATCACATCATGTTATGTGTATGAAGTCAGTGTTATAATATGGTTTCAACTATCTTAATTTAGAAACTAACCAAAATGACAGCCAAGCCGAGGAATACGATGAAGAAGAGGAAATTGATGACGAAGAAGCCAATGGTTTAGCTGCTGATGCGTCTGAAGCCCCAAAGGTAATTATTTCATTCATCTCGTCAATTCTTATCACAGACATGCAAATTTTCATCCTCTAGCAAATTCTTGATGCTTTATGACCTTCATATTTTGTGATATTTTTACCATCTAGGCTCCTACCATCCGAGCCAAGCGTCGTATGAATGGTGACAATGCAAATGGAGCAGGGGATCCAGCTATTATTGCCATCTCCAAGAAAATGAAGGTACGTGTGCAACTAAATACGTTGTATGTATCATGATTCATGATGCATTTGTCAAAAATACCGACACCAAATGCTATTCAATTATTAATTCTTACTATTCAAATTCTGTACTTGTTTTTCAATATGTACAACAGACTAACGGCACTGAGGAAGCAATGGAGGAGGGAACTAATGGGAACGCGAAGAAGGCGACCTAAGCTTGAAACTTATCTGATTTCTACGGCATGTAGTTGTACTTCACAGCCTTTTGATAGACTACCGTATCTGTATCAACTTTTATCTATTTTACTCTCATTTACTAACCATGATTGTACAGAACAGTCTTAAAATTAATTGATTTTTCATTTAACTATGCTTTACAAAATTATTATATACCTAAACGTCACCAGCTATATAGCATTTGTGCTTTGAAACTCTAACTTCATGATATGAGCAAATTTTATATATTATGAAAATTGTCTGAATCAACAAATAAAATAGTTTAATTACCACTATAAATTCCATTTCAATTTTAACTACACTAGTAATTTTTGATTTATTGTAATCTAATTGTTCACAAGTTTGATTTGACCGGTTACATTTGTTCAAATTTCTAAACATTTTTACACTGAAAGATTATTTTCATAGCACAACTAATTCTACATGAGTAACATGATAATGATAACATTCTAATTGAGTGATCGCCAGTAGCACCATTCTTCTCAACTGATAGTGATTGCATAGTATTGATAGGATGCACGTCTAAAAGTCGCAAAACATCTCTCCAACCTGCTTTTTCTCTCCAATCGTGTTGCGAATAGTTCCTATTTGCTCGATTTCACATTCGACAACATCACCCGGCTGCAATTAAGAAAAAATCCGTACAATTAACTTAAATTACATATTCTTAGTATTAGTTTACTACGAATGAGGATGTTAACAAAGTCAGATTTATGCGCTAACCTTAAGAAAGCATGGGGGTTTTGCAAAGACGCCAACACCTGGCGGAGTTCCAGTTAGAATAACATCCCCTGGTCTCAGTGTCATAAACCTATAAGAAATAATCCCAATTTAAAATAGTTTATAAACTTGTTACTTCTAGAAATTTTATGATACGGTCAATGTATTTTTTTCTTACTGAGACAGCCTTGAAACAACACTGTCAACACGATGAACCAGATTCTTCGTGTTTGAGTCCTGCTTGGTCTCACCATTCACCCGACACCTGTAAAAATGTAGAAAGTTATGTAATTAGAGTGACAATCAATAAAATTGTGAATTTAAACTATACTTGAATTAGCTAGCTAATTTCTAGACTAACTTACTTGATGTCCAGATTGTGCGGATCTTTGACCTCCACCGGAGTCGAAATCCAAGGTCCAATAGGACAAAACCCGTCCATTGCTTTCCCAATCAACCATTGACCCCCGTTTTTCTTCAGTTGCCAGTCACGAGCACTGACATCATGCGCAACCGTGTATCCCAAGATGTATTCCCAAGACTCGTGCTTAGGGATATTCTTTCCTTTCTTTTTGATGACAACAGCTAATTCAACTTCCCAATCTAGTTCATTGGTCAACTCCGGATACGGGATTGTGCTGAAGGGCCCAATCAAGCAGCTGCCAAACTTGCTAAAGAATATAGGCTCCTCTGGAACCGGCACATTCTGCTCCAAACAGTGGTCAGTGTAATTCATTCCAACACAAATGACCTTGTCACTTCCAGAGATAGGCGGCAGAAGCTTGACATCATCAAGAGTGATCAGATCCTGATCAAACTTGGAAGCGTATTTTGAACTGAAAATAGACAACCAAAACAATAATTTTAAAGCAATATCTTTTACTATGGCATGGCTAGGATTATGTATATATTTTCCCCCGTTTACTTACGCATCGATACCCAGGAGTTCAGGTCTATGCTTCAAAATTTCAATCAGAGTGCTTGGCGAAGTTTCATCGACTGTTTTAAAATCCAGTATGCGATTATCGTCAATAAAAGTGCCAACCCTGTTGGTCTTCACCGGCTCATTGAGTAATCGAAATTGACACAATCTCATCTTGAAGTTAGATGCCTGAATACTAAAAAATTAACAACAAACAATATAGTTAACTTAAAATTACTAGTTTCAGAAATAAAGAATGCTTTTTAAAAAATCCCAACCGTACAGACCAGAGAGAACCGAATAATCAGTCAGTCATTCATGAGCCATGAGAGAAGATAATGTCAATGTCAAGAGTAATATAATATTATGAACTTAATCTGCCAACCAAGTACAGCTGAGATAACAATTAGTATGAATTGGATAATGACTCTCAAGCTGCTTCTCTGCAGAAGTGGATATATGCCCATCATTCCTATGGAAGCCACACCTACTTAATCCACTTTACTAGCGATTATGGTTTTTTCAAAATCTGTTTTTAATTAATTTGTTAGATGAAGATGGAAAAGTTGTACTACGGATAATAATACATTTTATTTATTATCATTCATTTTTGTATATATTTTTTTAATTATAAGACGACTAAACACCACCACTGCATGTGTACATAACATATTCTATAATTGCGACAAGTAATACACAACAGCAATGCTATGATTACTCTAAATAAATAGCATTCTTTGATTTTTTGGTTGCCAGATAAAGATGATGGGACTACCAACAACGGAACAAGTCTATTATGGTCAATAATTGTACAATTTATTTTTTATGAAGAACTCAAAACAAAAAAATGGCTGCGCGTCGAGATGATGATGATGACATGACTCCTTTTTTTCCGCACATTCCTTCCCACGGCGCAATGAAGATGATGATGATTTTTTAACATTTATTTTAAGTATGGAACATATTTTTAAAAATTGTCTACTTAGCAGGCGCTGGCTGCTTCTTTTTGGGTTTCAATGCGGCTAACAAGATAAGACCGCCCACGAAGGCGTAGGTGGCTTTCGCAACCTTTAACACAACAAATTATAAAAAATAATTACACAAATAAATTAAATCTAAAGTCAGAATAATTTAGGAAAGGTTTTCTCGTTTATAGAGAAAGGCTACCACATACATTAGCTCTGCCCCTGACGGTGACAGAATTAAAAGTTTTAGAGAGTCCCTTCAATTGGGCTTCAAGTGCTTCATCGCCTCCTGCCATTTTTTATGATGCGTTGTCTGTGAACAGGTAACCAACATTATAATGATTGATTGAATTAAAAGATGAGCCAAGCACAACGCTTTTTTATTATAAAACGCAAAAAGGCAGTTAAGGCAGCAGGGCAGGTTTTTAGAAAAAAACGCAAGCAATCCCGACAACAATGGTCAGTGGGATTAAACAATACAACACAGAGATGCAGTTAGTGCAGTAGTAATATTAAACTGCGTTTCAACTGCAGTGCAGTGCCAGGGAAATGTGTTTAAAGCAGTGGAGTAAGAACAGTGATCTTTTAAATAGCCAGGGTCATAAAATGTGCTTGCTTTAGTGCAATTTGCAATGGTGACCTACGTGCTACATGCGACAACAATCAAACAAAAACCAAGCTATCCATGCATTGTAATGGAACCAGGTAAGCAATAAGATAGTTAATGGGTTATGCGTTAACTACTAATTAAACCTTAATTTTAAAGAATAACACCACTTGTCCAGCCAAAAAGTGAAAGAACTGCAACCAAGCATTACTAAAAACTCCACTAACTCGACTATTAACTACATAATCAACAAGACATTAGTAATATTTCAAATAAACAGTATGTTGTACTAGTACCACCATAATGTACCATTAATTTTTAGTTAAATGGCCTACGAGTTAGCTACTAACTACAATTATCAGTGCACCAAGTATCAGCTGACATAGACCATGCGCCAACACAACCACCCACCGACCCTACTTCCCCACAAGCAAATAATTATCACCCAAAAACCATTCAAAGTAATTAGTTTTACTATCTAATTAACTAACTCTATATTTAACTTTAACTAAATACCAAAATACGTTGATTTGTAACTAATCACCAACCACTACAATAACAACATGGGCATGAAAGGTAACACCGGTGCACACATAATTGTAACAGAAATTAACCGAATTAGCCCGTTATTTCTACAAATATATAATTAACTTTGTTATAAAACACATTTTTAAAATACTTACCTGATTTAACAGTAGTTAAAAGTGAAAAATTACTGAAAAATTAGACCAAAAATTTTGATGAGCAACTGGGTCAGCCGATCAATTGAGAGTTTGAGTGAGAGTTCAGAAGGAGTATGGCTGTCTATATGCATTTTGCGTAGCAGCAGATATACTTGGGTTGGATATAGTACGTTTGAACCGTGCGCAGAGAAGCTGGGGCGTAGTGCGACAAATCTATTTTGTATATTTAGATGAGTGGGACAGAAGGCGCAGCATTGCAGTCTGCGGTGGTGTGCTGTTGTGTATGTGTAGTGCATTTAGAAACGCAAAAGGCAGCATAGATACATTGCATTTTAGTACGTCAAAAGAATGAAGCAGACCGTCAGCAGGTGTTCAATCAAGCTCCTTACAGTTTTTGACGTTTCTTATCTTAAACCTTGTCAACATTACAATGCAAAATCCTTAGAAATCCTCATGAAATTCCTTAACATTACTATTACCAGTATTTCTAGTTGTTAGAGATTGTTGAGATCTAATTAATTACTTGTGTAATTACATTGTGCAGAGCTATCCAGAAAATTACAAACTTTTCAAGAATGGCAGGAAGCCACGTAATATCTAATGTCGGCTTCATAGGCCCTGTCGCACTTAAACGGACGCTTCAACTGTTTTGTGTGGATCTTAGTGGTACAATTCACATTGGGGATGAGTTGACACCCGGTGCCAAGGAAGCTCTGGATACGTAAGTGACAAGTGTTTTTAAATATATATGAAGATAAGTAATTACATAATACAAAATTACAATTAAGTGTAATTTTAATTCTATCTTTGATTTCAGATTGGTTGACAGAAATTACAAACTCAAGTTTGTAACGAATACAACGAAGGAATCCAAGGCGAGAATAATTAGTCGTCTGTCTGGAGTTGGTTTGGATGTAAAGCCGTCCGATATCTACTCGTCCCTTTCCATCACAAGAGATTACATTAAGAGAAAGGGTAAGATTATTAAGATTAATTAGCTCTGTGATTCCTATTTATGTTCTTCTTAAACTTACATGATTATTTACTTGCTTTAGATCTAAGGCCAATGCTTCTTCTTGACGATAACGCATTAGAGGAATTCGCTGATATTGATGTTAGTAACCCCAATGCCGTTGTGATTGGTCTGGCACCACAGAAGCTCCACTATGAAAAGCTTAACGAAGCATTCAGGTAAATTACCATATTTCATAAAAATATAAGTAATGAGTTTGTTAAGGCTTTTATCTAATCAACTTATTGTTGTCTGCCATTTTTCGTAGGGTTCTTGCAAAATCGGGTTCAGAAGCCAAGATAGTTGCAACGCACAAGGGCAGATATTACAAGGACAATGATGGAAGAATGAGCCTAGGGCCTGGTCCCTTTGTCGAAGGTCTTGAGTACGCAACTGGTCGAAAGGCAGTGGTTTTAGGAAAACCGAATCCACTCTTCTTCGAAAATGTCATGAATGACTGTGGATGTCGTCACGAACTACAATAATGATTGGCGATGTAATATATTATTCTATTTTACAACTCAATTATACCTCCAACCAAGTTCACTTTAGAAAGTACTGTAATTTCAAAAACAATCCTTTGTATTTATCTTTTTTAGGACGTATTTGACGACGTTATCGGGGCCCTCAATGCTGGAATGAATGCATGCTTAGTGAGGACAGGAAAGTATCGGCCAGGTGACGAAAATATAAGTTTTGTTCCTACCGGGGAGCTAAAACCCGTGCCAGTCAGCCAACGTGCCTTAGTTGTTGATAGTTTCGCAGAGGCAGTTCGCCTATTAACTTAATTGATAATGTAATGGATTTTATATCTGTACCTTCCAAATACGTTGTTGTTCTATATGACGGGTAGTAATTTCTTTCTATAAGAGTTTGATTTTAATGTTAATAAAATGCATAATGTGACGCAAAAGTAATAAGCTCGCAGTTACAGTTATATAAATAATAAACTGAAGATGAGATGAGACAAGATGAACTAGTTTTTTCCCCTTCCTAAACATATCTATTTGACAACACTTGAAGAAAAGACTGATTTTTAGCTATGTAGTATTATTACGATTATTATTATCGGTTTTTGATGCTATGTCAACTTTGTAAATAAAATACGTACAACCATATTTGATTTTAAAAATAATGTGCTCATCGTTTAATAACTTTTTTTTACATGTAGTAACGATTGAAACTTTTTAACTAGCATAAATACATTTTTAACTATATTTGCTATTTGATATATATATATTATCTCTATGTTGCAAAAAGGTACCAGTAATTCTAAAATCATTACGAATTAAGTTTAATATACTATTTGTGTGTATACTTTCGCTGTATATATTTAACATTTTTGTAGAATTATTTTTTAAGTATCACAATACCAACACCATTTTGTCATCTTCTTGACTACAAGATTCATATACATACTTATTAGTTTTAAATATAATTATTTCAAGTAATACTGTCATCATTTGACTTTAATTTTTTTAAATGTAGTAATATGTGTTGGTAATCAATTCTGTTACAAGTTTTGGTTGCATCACAATATAATAAAGTCAAACATTAGTGATCTGATGATAATGTTTGATGATAAAATTGATAAATGGTTGGTTAATCACATTTATATTCTGTTCAAATAACAAATTTCGTCGGTTATTTTCTTTTTATTAAAAGTATAAAAAATACAGTTAAAAGTCGTAATTTCAACTTGGTCAAAATATAATTAGGAACAAAACAAACAAAAACATAAATCAAAAATAATAATCATGTTATTTGAGCAAAAATTTGGGTCTATATTTAGACCATTTTTTGGTTAGACATAAATAAGTAGGTTGATTGGGGTTATTTAAAAAAAATGCATTTTTATTTTATGATTCGTTTTAAATTGGCATCTTTTACAAGTTCTTTGTTGAGTGTACTCTGATCTGATGTTTATGAAAGTTGACAGTTGGAATATGTATACTATTTTTACTACCATATTTTTTTGTTTTGTCAAAGGCACTTTCATTGTATAAATTATATTCTCTTCAATATCTAACTTTTTGCTCGACTACTTCTCCGTTGCTTTGAAGGATGACCTGATTAGAGGTAATTTCCTGCATGGATATCCCATTTGGGGGAGGCGTGCTTGGTGTCAACGTCATGGGAACTGTTTGCGCCGATCCTGAAGGACTTAACGGAGGAGACGACTGTTTGGATGAGGAAGGGGACGCAGTTAAGCTAGATGGGGATGATCCAAGTCCCCCTCGAATCACATGGCTTTGGGGTTCGGGTGGAGAGCGAGTCATAATGCGAATAAGATTTTTATGCACCGTCACCCGAACAGAGGGCTGATGAAATAATTCCCCATCACAGTTCCAAACACTGTGACTCTTGGTCTTTTCTCGGGAGTCACAACCACAAACTGGGAAGGCCACATCGTTGCTCTCTCGGTCTGGACTGATGTCATCATCCAACTTTGGCTGAGGACAACATTGAACGGGGGTGAAAATGAACTCGTCAACTTTGTACCGCTCCACAAAAGGTAGAGCAAACTGAAATGGGAACAAACAACAAAGTAGGAAAGTAAATAAAAAGTTCTACATTAAAATAAACATTTATTTTGCTGTTTATGATTTTTCTTCTTACGGCTCTTCTGCTATCGCCCGCCGTTCTCAACAAATATTGAAGATGTTTGAGTCTGGAGGCCTGTCGAATAAGTATCAGATCAATATGTCCATCGGCAAGATGTGCAAAAGGGGCCATTCCTAAAGGCGACAATGCGCATTTGCAACTAATGTTGGCTCCAGAGATGCCAAGGAATCTCCCTTCAACACGCTTCCACTCGCCTCCCGTCGTCCGGCTGGAGGCTGTGTTGCAGTCTTCACAACAGTTTCCTCCTAGACATTGCGTCGGCACTTTTCGGCTATCATCCACACACACCCGCATATCCACACTACCTTCATATGTACCATGAGCCACAAACTTCCGGAAACCTGGAAGAAATATCCGTCAAAGATTGCATATCACGTAACTTGGGTAAAATGAGATGATGAAATAGCAAAACCTCTTCCGTTTCACATTTCACAAACACCCACCTGCAACATCATATCTCTTGGGTCCCATCCACCTCAGCTTCTCCGAGTAAACCATTGTATCCGCCAAATGCCCGTAAGACATTTGTCCCACGATAAATCTACTGATCCCAGAATGATTATGAATGGCCGCCACATCCAGTGGAGCTGCATTGCCAAGTAAAATGTGAAGAATGGCTGTTTGTGGGTCATCAGTCCCGTGGAGCGTATACGCCAAAGCGTTACTTGAACCTGCAGGAATCACAGCCACTGGAATAGGAGCCTGTTGTAAATCCCCCTCATCAATCGCTTTACTTTGTGGAAAGCCTCTGGTAAGTAGTCCTGTGACCACTTCACAAATGGTCCCATCTCCCCCCACACCCACCACTACATCAAACTCCCCAATTTTCTCATCCGACATCATTGCAAGTGCCTCAGAAGCATGATTTCTTCTTTGCGTGTTGATCACAGTCCATTTGCACGAGGACAGTAATAGCAAGGGCTTAACTTGTCGGTCGAATATTTGCGCTCCCTTCTTCTTTCCTCCGTATGGATTTACAAAAAACAGTAAATTCTTCGGCCGACCAACCACACCATTTAAAGCTGCGAGTAAATTCTGATGCCAGTGGTTCAAAACGGGGTAATCTGGATGCGACAGTTGGATTTTATTTCTTGTCCAGCAAGGACTATCTTTCACGCGCTGACTAAAATGGACCGTTAAATATTGACCAAATGTTGATGAAGATACTGATGATGAGCCTGATGAATATGATGATGATGAGTCCGACACTCCAGAACCAAAGGCTCCAAATAAGCAGCAAATACTACTAAAGCTATTTTTACTTCTTCTTCTCCTTCTAGCTTTGTTGCTAGTTAAACCTTCCTTGCCAACATTATTATTTTTACATAAAAGCTCCACAGCAAGTATGTCCTGAATTCGGACTTTCATCCATTCGGACATGTCCTCCGTGCCTATAGAGAATTTAAAAAAAACATTGTTACCATCATCGTCATCATCTCTTGAAATCATGAATCCCTTCAAATCAGTGCAAATACCCTTTTCATAATACAACATCTTCATTTTTACGCTCTGATTCCATTTCTAAGCCTTTTTTATTATGATAGTAACCCTGCTGGTTATGTATAGCCCAGGAAATAGGACATCTCTAAAAATTGCTCTCTTTCTTTCGGTGGTGGTGGTCCTGGTCCTACTTTTTCCCAAAGAAAGAGAATCAGATAAAACCAACTTGAGCTCGTGTCGCGTTGCGTGGAAATGCTGCTGAGCTGTTCATTTTTTTGCAAAATAGTACGGCCTATAGACTATAGTAATACTACTGTAAGTACAAAAACCCAGTGTACTTCTTTTTATCTCAGAAAACGAAATCAGTTTGAGCTCAAGTTTTCATCTCTCCATCTTTGACTAGAGAGCTTTTCTCTACAACATATATTTTGCTACTTACGAAAGAATGTCACCATGATCATGATCAAGACTCTTAAGAAAAAAGCGCAAGTGTTCTTGTTTGTTATTACATTTGGACCACGCCACCACCACCAAGACCACTTTCTCATTACATGGCTTATGACTTTTTGATAAAACGGAAAAATGCCATTTAATGATATTCTTGCTGACGCTGACATGTGCATGTCCAGCCCAGTAGTATTTACATGTCTATATACTTTGTATGCACAGGAAACAATGTAATGAAATACGTAAGCAAAAAAGTACGTCATCCGATTTTTCTAAAAAAGTTGTATGTTGTATTGTAAGTTATCTGTGAATGAATTATAAGGAAAAAGTTTCTCTTGTTTTTGTACAAAAGGTCATAACAGAATGAGTCTATTGCATTTTCACATGAAAACATTAAAAATTCACGACATGAGCAAAAAAATTCGCAGGTACACCTCAACAAAAAAACTAAACTCATTTCTCATCTCTCGAAAAATGGCTATTCTATTCTGTGAGCATTTTAAATGAAAATAATAATAATTCTGACTGACAGTACTATGAGCTTGTGTTATATGTAGCTTTGCAATTCAAGGTTAGTGAAATATTTACTAAGTATATTATAAAATAGATGGTTGAGATTGTTGAGGATTTTCCATTGAGTAAATGCATATCATGGTTTATTTTGCTACTACCTAAATATTATGCAAAAATGCCTAGCCTGTAGATATACTAGCAAGGGAGATGATGAAGAAAGAAGATGATGAACGTGAATTTCGCAAAACTGGTTTTTCTGACGAATTTTCCTGATGAACTCATGATCATATCTAGTATCACTTTGTTTTTAAATTGAGTTTATTGAGAATTTGAAAATATTTGCTGTTATAATATAAGGCTTACCTCTCTTCTTGGGACACCATGTCAATTGATGCTGGAACAAGAGAACAGAGTGTGGATTTTGGCCAATCTGGAATGTATCCTTGAGCAGGGGATCTCCTTTACCCATTTTGCCGACCAGCTTTCCCAGCAATACTTTTTTTCTTCAAAATGAATCACTTTTTCACAGGTCCTCTCTAATTTGACTTTAAACAAAATAGAAAAAAAGAATTTATAGCTTTCCGAGTGTATATCGGGGTAATGATCTTTCTAAACATAATAACTTTTTTACAGAGCGCAAGGAATTTTTTTGGAGTATTTTATTCGATAATAATATTTAAATTTGAAATAAATTGAAATACAAAATAGTTCATCAAAAAATAAAAAACAAACTAAACAATTTTTTGTAGATGCTGTTGCTACGATGACCAGCAAGCTAAATATGATACCACCATAAATTGCATGCCATGGCTTGAATTGAAGCCGTACAATCAACCACGCTTTTGTGGCAGTATGGCACAGTTATTTATTATTATTTATTATGATTATAGTTATATTTCTGCATTTTCTGATTTGATGATGGGAAATTTTCACACGCTGCCAACTATACTCTTTACAAATGTATGCGTAAGTATTTATATTCCCAGTTTTATTCAAATGTCTGTCAATTTTGCCGAAATACATGGCATACTCATCTCAAAATAATAACATGTAATTTATTTTGGATAATGGATATATATGCACAATATGTAGTACTCTGCATTGGCAAAATAAAAATTGCTTTCAAACTCTTTGAACTGAGATATGCGAAATAAGAGATAAAATAAGAGCTTTCGTGACTTTGTATCGTATTTACCTGCTATCAGATAGGCTATCGTGCTATGTAGTAAACATAGTAGTATCATTATCGTCATTTGTAAGGTAGCAGAATTTATATTACAAGTCATTTTGCTTTTGATTTGATGCATCCAGTGAGAAAATTAATGGTCAACAAAAAAAGAGAAAGATGATTTTTGGTTTATTGAGATATATGAGAGCACGCAATGCAATCAAAAATGCAGCAACAGTTTTTTTGTCTATTTAATATTTCGAAGCGAAGCGTCTTGCAAAACTATATAGTTTTTCATTAAATTACACAAAATATACATATTTATTGATCATCGGACTTTCCACTCCACCTTTAACCACACGACGCGACCGAAAATTTTGAGTTCACATGAACTTGTTTTATTGGTACATTAACACTAGAAAAATAAATCTGGGGCGAATAAATACTTCATCATGTCAAACGTCCAGTAGTGTAAACAACCGTAACGAGAAAAAGATTAAAAATGAATTAATGAGCAGAGGTGATAAAAAGGTATTTAAAGTCATTAACCATAATAATGATACGCACAAAACCGCACCTGTTATCATATTACAGATTATCACCACTTTATTTTTATTTCAATTTCAGACATACACTTTGTTTACTTTGTATATTAAATATTATTTTATTGGAATCATGCTGACATTTGACAAGCTAGGGTAACTCATTCTCAGTTGGCTGCTGTTTGTTTGACTTTGGGTTGGGCACCTCACTAACTCTACCAACTAACTACTGACTGACACTGAACTATTTTGCATAGATAACTGTGTGTACGATAATTTTAGTAATTAAGATAGACTTTCTAGCTATCAAACTATTTATAAAAATCATGTGAAGATGGCTTACGAGTTTCTCTTTACTATAACTTTAGTATAATTTTAATGGATTTGCTTGTGAAAAACTAATTTTATTAATTTTGCTCTGTTGGTTTTATTGAACCAAGTCATAATAAGCGTTGACATGTGTGTTATTCAACAATGATATATTATCATAGTAAACGTATCATATTGGATTCATAATGGACAAATAAGTCGCCATAAGCTTTGTAACTGTATACTGCATTGAGAGAAAAATGTGGTGATGGTTTTTTTTTTCATTAAAACCGCAATTTGTGCCCACACAACAAAACAAAATATAATGAACGCTCTGCCATGAAATAAATCATTTTACTAGCGAAATTAAAAAAGTTGGGAAAAATTCTGATGAATTTTAGCGTTATCATTCATCAGACAGGATAATAATGATGGACATTATTTTGTGACTCCAGCAGATTCAGATAGGACGAGTTCTGAGTCTAATTACTTTGCGTTGATTAAAGAACATGAAAGAGCATAGTACTTTTTGATGATGAAATAAAGTATTACTTTCCTGACTGAACTGGAAGTAATGATTTTCTCCAGCAGAAAGCTACATAAACCCATAAAAATGCCAAAGGTCTATTGTGTAAGCAGAGATTTTGATTACATATTTTTTGCTAGACTTTCATAAACAGAAAGTAATTAGGAAGGAGCCTTGTCAGTGTCATCTCTTGTATAAATGTCATGTCAAAAATGTTATAAAGCCAAGAGTGCTATGCTGAGTATGATATAAGATATGAGATACGTAATATGCATGGTATTTAGGAGAACGCTTGCCTTTTTCGTTTTTACTAAAAATGACGCTGTGCTACCGAAAAAAAAACATTCCCAGTATCGTCACTTTGTATGAGTGACAGCAGCTTTTTACTGCAAGTCGTGAAACTATTGTTTTTGTCACTTGTTAATTGTCTTGTCAACTTGCGTAAGCTTGCGATATAGCATGAAAATCTCTTTTCATTGTCAGTATGAATTGAATGGCCCCAAAAAAGCAAGAGTCGTATCAACTCTAATGTTTTTTTAGACTTTTGAAAGTGTGCTGGTTTGGTCTATAGTGGGGGCATGTAATAAAAAATATTTGTGTGAAACAACATAGATAACAAGAAATATACAAGCCAAACAAAAACAATGTTTTCAGTCAAGTCAATCTCATACTAATTAATCTCAACCTACTAATTGGAGTACCAAGAAGGAAAAAAACACAGGATGACATGAGTTTTTGTTCAAATTAAGAAGTAAAGCGTGTGCGTAAAAAGTATATGACACAGAAAATCGATGAGATTTTTGTTGAAGGATGCTTTATCTGTCACTATTTTGTGACGAGCGTGGGAATAGAACGTGCTTTAGAAAAAAAAGTTGTTTATGTGTTTGTAATGCTTAGCTAAAAATAAGTTTTAACAATTTCACCACCTAAATTAGTAATATAAACACAAAAAAAAACATGACAGGTGTATGTGTATTTTTTCTAAACCATCTCATCACTCAAGAAACAATTAGTTAACTTTTTATGACAAAATCGTCATTTTACGATGGGCAGCAAAACTAAAGAGGCTATTTTTATAGTCATCCATCACATAATAAAAGCAACAATGAAACTTCAATATGTGTATAGGTAATTATTTATTGCAGAAAAAAAGCCTCTTTGGTTTATTATGTATGTACGACATGTCTTGTATTGGATAACAAACAGTTGTAATTAACGGCAGAAATTTGCAATAAGGGAACAAGGAACAAGAGAGAGGCACGCAACAACAACACGTGTGACGCGTATAAATTCTGAAAAACAATGTGTGGGCGGATATGCTATTTTGATGATGATGCGGGCTCACTATTGTTTTGAAATGATTGTGTGGATTATCATTGATAGAGACTTTCACATCCTAATTGAATGACAAACCACAACAAAAAGAGCAAAGAGTTTGCTTTACTGTATTGTTTACTTATCTCAGTTACTTTGCAGGATTAAAAGCTTTACATGATTAATAATAATTTTCAAAAAAAATTATATTCATATTTTTTCATAAAAACAATGATAAAGTCATAAATAGTGCGTTAAGCGACAAGAGTGGTCATTCATGTAGTAACAATTGAGTAAACAATCTCACAGCTATGTACTTATTTTTTGACTCACTTTTAAAATTCAAACACTTGCAATTATTATTTGTAGCAGAAGCCAAATGAGGTTTTTTTTTCTTTGAAAAATAAAAAGAGTGAGTGAAACATTCTCACTTTTCTTTACATCATCATCATCAAGCAGTAATAACACTTCACTCTATGCTTTTCTACAGTAATAATTTTTCGCGTTCTCACGAGCCAAATGACAACTAAAGCACGCGCAACGCATAAGAAATATTTTCATTAAAAAAGTATATATTTTTTAGCTGGCAAACGATGTAATAATACGGTAAACAATGAAGTTCATATAATAAATTGTTATTGCAAAGAGGCAAGAGTGAAACTTGCTTTGGGTTGGGTATAATAATAGGAGAGAGTAGATGTGCGATAGGAAATTAATCAACTTTACAAGGAATGGGGTATTTTGAGACAAGTAAATTGGAGATTGATTGGATGAATGGAAGTTGGTTTTTATTGAAAAGGAATTTTGCTTGGGTTCATTGAGTGATGTCTCTTGGTAGTTAAACTCTTTAATAGTTCATTCATTCCCAAAATGTATGGTCGGCTTGGTTCCTCTAATCGATTCAACATTCAACCTTTAAATGATTTTCTTATGTTTTGTGTACTTCCTCCTCCACCTTCCCCTCTCTCCTTTAACTCTATTCACTACAACGACGATATCGATACTCGTGAAATATTGAGCAAGGACATTACTTATTGACTTTATACAAAAAATTATATTGCAACTGCCAAAATCACTTAGATAGGTATGTTATCATATATTTTTCTTTGTGTTTTCTCAATTTCTAAAACTTTTTAGCAGAAAACACGCCACTAGAGACTTACATAATAGCAGAATACCACCATCAACCATTATATCCAAACTAAACAGTTTGTCGACGACGACGAGTAGAGGAAACTAGAAAAAAATATTTGTCTAAAGTTTCTCCATGTGAATGTATACCGCACCAAACTAACTGAAGTACTTTAACTGTCAACCTGAAATTCTATCTAATCACCTGCCTATACCTCTCTCTCTGGTGGAATGAAATGCTGGTATGTATAGTTTTCCTCATTGACAATGTTACGGAAAATTGAATTGCCAAAAAAATCCATTACTTTTTGCTGCTCCTGCGACACCAAGTCTGCCTGGTAAAAAGTTATACACCGAAATTGAAACGAAACGAAATACAGAAGCTCCTGGACTATATTTTTTGGCAATATGAATGCTTTAATATATAGGTTGCTTGTATAAAAGTGTGTATACGATGATATCATATCATTATTCAGTATCGATTTTATTCCATGCCTTCCTTTCATAGTATCGTCATCATCATCGTCATCATCATCGTCGACACTATACTGTACCAGGCCACCGATTTGCCTGCATAAATAGCAAAAAAATGCTGCTCATAGTTTTTTTTGGTGGTGGGGGTGATCAATGCAAAATTCAACGAGTCAAGTAAAACAACCATACATTGATATAAAGTTATTGGCACACACAAAGTTAAAGTGAACTTTTTAAGTACAACCGATTTTTTTTACTACATTGCAGTATTCTTCACAACGTGCATTACACGTTGCGCCATGTGCCATACACCAATATGTTCAGTTTTATGAGTCCACAGAGCATAGTAGAAAATTAAAAGGAAATTTTTGTTTCTAAATATTTTTTACCCCAAAAAAAGTGCATTTAATAAGTTGGTAGAATATTGCACACATTATTCAACCAAAAGGCTACTTTTTATTGATTGCTGTGTTGCGATTACGCAAGCAAGTGCAGTGTAGCTAGTAGTAGCGCAGCTCAGTATTCTCTTAAATATCTATACCGTATAGTACTACAGATCATCACATCATTTCTTAAATGTCTCGCTTGGATGCTAATTAAGTTAGACTCATACTCACTCACTACGATTTACGATTGCTATAACATTTTAGTATCTTTGCTTCTTCCAAGTAAATGAACCCTGGTTTAGTTTGATACTAAGGTGTGCTCATAAAAATTTGTTGCTGAAGATTATGGTAATGGCTAATGAGTGGTTATGCAATATGTAAGCAAGCATAAATTGCGTGATGAAGATGATGGTTGGTTGGTAGCTCTTAAATCTCTTAAATAATCTACTAGTAGACAAACGAATAAATATATACACTTTAATTAAGATGCTTAATATTAAGATAAGGACATTATTTAGTTATAGGCTATCGGACACGCACTTTAACCCTTTCCTTGTACCTTTCAAACCACATTATGTAAACGATGGCCGATATTTATAGTAAACTATAATTACGGATTTTTTTGCATTTATTTAACAAATTTTTAGACGCTGTCTCTGAAATTTTATGGAAAACTTCATGCTCACTATTGTTCGCATGTGGATATATTGTGGATATGCGTGGGCAATCCTTTTGTTATACTTCCATCATCATCGAGCTCTCCTGGAAAGAGAGAGTGGCATTGTGTAAGAAAATCGATAATTAGTGTTGACTGTTGCGTAAAACTGGCTGCCTTGATCACAGCTCTCACATCATCATCCCGTCACGTTGTTACCATTCATCCTTCCATCATATCCGCTCTGCTAGAGCTCTGTGCCATAATCCGATGATTGAAAATAGATCGGATATTATGTTGAAGGTGGGATATTTATAGCAAACCAGATATGATGGTAAATGATCGTGACTGATAGATGATGATAAAAAACGAGCTGTGTAAACAGTTATAATATCCAGTCAAGTAAAAAAAGGGAAATTCATTACAAGACACACATATATGATGATGATGATGACCTACAAGATCAATCCATCTAATAACTTTTCTATTTACTGAAACATGCAGCATAGCAGTAAAAGACCGAAGGTCAGGAAAACGCCATGATATATCGCGTCACAATCGCAATGTATTTAGCCAGCCAACCCCGCCATATAAGCATACTTTTTATTGCTAATGGCTGAGAAATTTTCCTTTTTACACACATTATTTATTTATTTAGCACTTTGGAAAAAGGAAATAAATCTGTTTAAGAAGCTGTTGAAAATTGAAAACCATCACATGTTGATAATATTATGACTATAGTCATATTTTTGCAGTCGTTTTTATCCTCACATCAAAAATATATATGCATTGAGGGCAATATGCAATTTAGCATTCAGTCAAGTTAGTTAACAAGCAGAAGGGTCACTTTAAGCATTTATTTATCTTGGCATTATTTGCAGACTCACTTACATACTTATCATCAGCATAACTTGCAATTTGCACATATTTTTGTTTACTTAAACTGCCATATAATATCCTACACATTTAGCAGCCCAAGAGTCAATAAATGATAAAACGGCTCCTTGTATCACTTTCCTTAGTTTTTGATGGCGTATTGCCCAAGAAAAATCTCTTCACTTGTTTTACATCTTGAGAATGACTTGTGTATGCAAAGTACGTCGTCGTCAGTAGTAAGTTTTTGTCTAATGATAATGTGTGCCAAAGCCAAGCTAAAAAAATCAGACTGATTGCAAATAATGCAATGTATAACCATGCAGTTTTGATGGTGGTGCAATTTATATGCTACCACTTTTTCTCTTTTGTCGGTGGTGTGGTAGAGGGACGTGACAGGAGTAATATTATTGACAGTAACGAAGACGAATCCTTCTTAACATCTCTCAAGAGTTCTTTTGACTTCTCTCTGACATGACGTTGATATGAATGATGGTGTATGGTGTTTTGTTGGATGTGTGATGAACTGAATGGATTTTCATGGTGCTAGTATTCTTTTTTTACTTGACATACCACAAAAAACATTTTTTATTCGTTTAATATGCAATGCACCTGTCTGTCAACTAAAAAGCGGTCTATTCATTAGGGATTAAGGAAAGGCTAAAGATTGCATTTAAAATAGTAAAAAATAACAGTATTCGGTATGCCGAGTATTTCTGTTTTGATTCAATTGCCAAAATGTCTTTAAAAATGCTGCTGGTGTGTTGGGTTATTTTCAGACTATTTCCCATTTGCTATCCATAAAGAAACCTGATGGCGACCCTGTGATTTTCACGGTGAAGGTAAAACTGAGAAGGCTCTTATTAAGAAGCCAATGGACTACTGGGCTTTTACTGCAATGCAATAAATAAATTATGCACGGGATGGGGGATCTAGTACCAAATAAACTGGCTATAGTATCTTCTTCATCTTCATCCGTAGCAACATTACTTAAATACATAAATCTTTCAAGGTGGAAGTGGACTCAACTAAATCGTCCCTTTACTCCGTTTGTTTTTGTCCGTTGGTCTTCGGTCTGTACAATTTTCAGTTTCATCCTTCAAAAAGAGTAAAAGAAGAGACCAACCACTAATATATGTATGTCTTATGCATGCACTGATGTATCCTTAATTTGTTTTTGTACATAGTATGTATATGCAAGTGTATAAATAGCTTAAGGTGAAAATTCGCCCTCCAAAACGAAATTCTTTTGCCTTCTTCTTAAAATCTTACTTTACGTGTACAGTTTACGACTATACTATTACTCTACTACAATGCTGACAAGAAGATGCGCAACATTAATCATCTTACTCCACTTTATAAACTTTGTAAAACTCTCATTCATTCTGCTTCAATGTCAGTGGCAATGACGTGCATGCTACAAACATTGCACAGAACTTTACCGCTACTGATGAATGGCATGAAATGAAACACACTTTATTTTGCAGTGTAGCATCTCTTTATGTCAAGAAGACAACAATAATCATCCAATCGTCTCAGTTGACTACTGCCCTTAATACTCAACCCCCTCCACACAACATTCATGATTTAAATTGTAATCTTTCACACCCGCAAAGAAATCCGTCATTACACCATACTAAATTATTAAGCTTTTTTTCTCCTTATCTTAATACCGGGAGTTTCCTCATTTTGCACCTGTGCTGCTGCTGTTGTTATGAATTTTCTTTACACTTCTTACTTTACTTGATAATTTAATTTAATCTTTGTAAAATGTTATGCACCTACTTATTTTCTTGGCAATTTATGATCCTATTAGAGTGGTGAGACTTTCTCTACTATCATCATCACAGGTTAAGAAGATAAGATGCCCCGAATCATCATCCTCGAGAAAAAATAAATCCCGAGCATTTCCCGTCATGTCATCATCATCAACAACGGAAATTATTAGCATGGTCATATAATATGAATTGCACGCGCAAAACGGATTTGTGTAAATTCTTGTGGCTTGTTTATCAATATGGTAGCCATATAACACTAAATAATAAATAGGATTATTAAAAAAAGTGTGTGTGATACAAAGATAAAATGGGGAATGAGGAGAGAAAGGATGTACATTTTATTTAATCCGTTTACCATTAAATTAAAAGAGGCTGTCAAGGCAAGCATTACTATGCATACATGTTATTATTACAACAATTACAAATCTCTTACCTTTTATGATTATTTCAAATCAATTTCTGATTTCCATCACACTATCGTCAAAATAAAATGAATAACAGGTATAAAATGAAATATAAGTGGCCGCTAATGTATCTAATAAAACTTCACATTTGGCTATCACACAGGAATCTCAAAAAGAAAAATATAATTACATATTAGGTCATCAGCCACTCTCTCACAGTCACACAAGTGTACTCACTACAGCAAGAGTACACTTTTTTTTCTTAAAATGTCAATTTAGGTCATTACTAAACTAAAAAAGACCCTTCTCCAGTCAAGAGACTGAGCTGTATAGTGAGCGTGAGCACAATAGCGATGCACCACTATCAATCTACTTTGTAATTCAAATGAAATGACAAAGTTGCAATTTGCAGTGACAATGATGATGAGTTATTCGTCTACTTTAAGCAGACTAGAATAAAGTCAAGGGCCTCGTTTACACGAGTAAATCAGTCGTAGTGGAATTTTTTAAATTTTCTGTATCCTTTTTTATATATTTGGCATGATTTTTTTCCACACAGCTCACATCTCTGTCTCACATACCACCACACAACCACATTTTTCAAAAGTACTCACAGAAATTCGATTTTTATTATTATATCTCACATTTAATATTATATACCACTCTTGAAAGAGTAGGAGCAAAATTTTGCAACGTGTGTGCTCTCTGTCAAGCTTCACAACGCACTGACTTGACTGGTTTATTTCGTAGTGGTACGATATACTCGTGGTGGTGGTTATTGACCAGCCTTTTAGCACACTGTAGCTAAAGTAACCATAACACGATGATGACGATCATGTACATTTCTCCTTAACCCTTTTTCTTATATGCATAGCTTACAAAATACTACCACACACTACCACATCTTCTTTGTACAATCTCAGTCACATCACATCACCTTACCATATCGCCGTTTTGTACGCAATGCCCTGCAAAAAGAAGTTGTTTTAATACAAGAAACCAAGTCGTAGCTTTTGTGCAATGCATTTTGCTCTTATTATTCTTCTTGTTTGTTTCTCGCTACTTCGTAGTAAATATTTTTTTGCAAGTGTGCATGCTTCTCTTTAAACAAAATATACAGCATCTCTCGCTGTTTTTTTTGGCCTGGGTCCTTTTCTACGAAAACTTTATGAATTTAATGTTGCACACACCACCTCCACCACTACTGTGTGGATTGTGTGGATATTACATTTTATTATGTTTTTGCTGCGTTTTATAATGATATGCTTGTTTGGCATGCAGACATGATGCATGCATGATTCCGCCAACAAACCCAACAACATCATCATCATCGTATCATAATCATCAACAAAAACAGCTTACATAATAAATACACACCACGACGATCAAAATACAACAACAAAAACACCATCAAATGACAATACCACGATATTCAACATTTTATGCTTTACGTTTCCATGGTAATGATTCTATGATGGTGCTTTTTTTTTTGCGTTTTTAGCAATAAAGTTCTTATAAAGACGCCTCCACCACCACCACCACATAAACATTATCATAGCTCTCTGGTTTGCAGAGAGAGAGGTAATTTTGTAGAGTAACAGCAACAGCAATTTACACGCTTTTATTTTGGTATGTAATCAAATCAAAATGTCTAGTGAGAAAATGTGAATGTAATATGTTCACTGTGCGTGTACACTGTATGCAGAAAACCATGCGTTTTTGCCTGTAACAGTTTATTTTTCACAGCAATGCAGAGCAAGAGTGTAATCACCATTTTGATTTTTGAGATGATGATGATGATCATAATAATATTCATAAAGATATAAATGCGGGGGGAGATGGTGGGAGGATTTGATGTTGATATGATCATGATGAAGATTAGATAGAAACGGTGCAAAATCAGCAAAGAAAAAAAAATCATTACAAGGTTGTATGTCACACAACCGTACATTTTCAACAATTTTCGTTATCATTAAATACCTTCGCTCTTCTTGATAGAGAAAAATGGTTGATTTTATTTTTGAGCTTGTTGTTGAAGTGGAAAGTATTTTATTTAGTAATATGGCTATGCAGTGTATTGTAAAGTATAACAGAAAAAAAGGAAGAAGTTGAAGAGAAGAGAAACGAAATAGCGGATAGAGTCAATGGCTCATTTCTTCGAGTTTTGGTAATAAAGAGAAACGGTGCTACTATTTTTATTTGCTATGCTCCTTTGAGTACTTTGCTAGCTACTGCTTTTTACTAATTTAAACTAGTCGGAAAATTTTTGCATGGCATGACATGGCACAAAAAAAGAAGTAAAATGCAGTTACTCCTTTCGAAAGAAAAGGGTTCGAATGTACGAAACACGCATATTAAAAATTTTTGCTAGAAAGAGTCGAGTTTGGTTTGATGTTTGAGTGCAATGATTTTTTAAGGAAGTAAAATGTACACTGAACTATAAATATTTTCTTGATGGTGGTAATATATTTAGGTACTTGGTACACGCAACCATGCCACTTTTTGCTACAGGCTTTTCGGTTAGAAATGTTTTTGAAAGAAAAGTGTGTTACTAAGGCGCTTTGTACTGATAACACCATTGCAAATTGTAAGGCAAGTTTTTATTTAAGAAAAAAAGGAGTTCATTTCATGTATGTAACGGCATGCTTAATTATTGAAGTTAATGGGCTACAAAATGTAAAATTGATTGCTGAATGATGCATTAAGGGGATCCTTCAGAGTGCATTTTGTGAATGACATCTTGATGAAGTTTCATAAATACTTGTCTTGCAGGCGACATAAGTGGAAGGACGATAATGATGTAGGAGAATATAACACTGCATGTCTAAATAAATTGAAAGCAATGAAAAAGCAAGTAATTATTTTTACAGTTTTAATTGCAATGAACTTTTGAAAGATATTTTTTAAAGAAAGAAGGTTACCTTTGCTATTAAGTGGTGCGTGATGGAAAAATATTTACAGGAGAGGGCTATCGGCTCTGAGTTTAAAGCATTTGATAAGGTAGTCAATTTAAGGCGGTCTTCCAGAGAAATTCCTGGTTCTACTGTTTGTATTCCCAAACGATGGATTATTTTGTTGAATGAAGAGTGTACTAAGCGATGCCATTCCCCAGCTAGCCACCATACCAATATTGCAAAAACGACAAAAACTGAGGAAGACAGGGTTTCATTAAAGGAAGGTGTTTGTTGTGAATCATTCAAACCCATAATCCACCACATCGGAGTTTGGATTATGTAAATCAAGTTACCCAAATAAGCAATCAATATAAGATTTGCAAAGACAGAGTTGGTGGAAGTGGAAATAGATGAGATCTTCTCGTAAAGGATAAAAACATGAGAAATGTGATGATGATTTCCATCTCGAAGCGCATTTTCAAGTTGCTTGCCTATTTGTCGTAATGAAAAAGTGAGTGTTAACAAAACAGCTTGAATTGCGCAAAGATAGCCACTTCCAAGTAAAATCATAATTTTAAAGAAAATTTGAAGAAGGTAGCGAACTCCGTGACAGATTGGAGAAAATTCTAAAAGACAGATTTTGGCAATGATATCTACTGCCGTTTTAGAACCCATTGCAAGTGTAAATCTACCAGGTACTGTGACAATCATCATAAGTATCGCGAGGAAATGAAAAAGAATTGGAGGGAGCCATATGAAAGGAGATTGAAAATGACTTGTATCGAATGCAGAGATACCAAGTTGGTGAGCAGTGTTAACAAGATCAGCGATATGATTTAAAAATTCCACTAATTGTTTTTGCTGGAACCAAATAAGGTAGTAACACTGGAAAATAATACACCACATTGAAATCATAAGCAAACAGGCGAGAATGATGATAATTCCATTTTCACCAATGAGTAAATTAGTCAGATCTTTTAAAGGTATGCCAATTTGTATCCAACTGAAAAGCATAATTAGATTTCCTAGAAGGGCTAAAGCACAAATAA
This sequence comes from Entomobrya multifasciata, assembly GCA_034693345.1. Lineage (NCBI taxonomy): Eukaryota > Metazoa > Arthropoda > Collembola > Entomobryomorpha > Entomobryidae > Entomobrya > Entomobrya multifasciata. The sequence continues at coordinate 5,890 of JAQFXM010000088.1, read as the reverse complement.
ACTTCCGAAAGGGAGAAAAGATTATGAGCTTGTAACGTCTGTCTGTTTTCACCCATTTGATATTGAAAGGAAAGAGGAAAACTTTGGAGTAAACGTTTATGCATTTACAAAATGTAGCTGGAGCAGTTGGCTCACCACAACAGTGAACCTGGAAACAAGGATGGTGATCATCAATTAGGTAGACTGTGGATGCTGCTGCTGAAACCATGACTGTGATGAAACTTTGACTGAGGCAAAGTAAATCATGAACAAGATCTTAGTAAACGAATTTGGATCAAATTTAATCATTCTATCTGTTTGTTTTGGTGTGTTCCGTTTTTCCTTCTTAAGGATATTTACTAGACCACAAAAATATCCGTTAGGATTGCATTTGGAATATTATTATAGTATAAGTAATAATTAGCCCCAGCATCTGAAAAGCAATATAAAGCAATATGAATTGACGAATTAGAAAAGTTAAATAGTTTAATGGATTTAATTTATGGGGAGACCTACCGTTCCCAAAAATCCATTTGTGACTGCAAAGTACTTTGAGGAAATGGCCAAAGATGGACATCCAGCTGTCCATTCTCTTTCCATACTATCTAGCTGCATTTTAACTTGCACTGTCAGTGTATCACTTCCACTTTCTTTTGAATGCTGAAATATTTGATGGTCCAGCCATGTCTTTAAGGTCTTCTGAGCAGACGCATGGAAATTGGCACAAATAACCCAAAATCCCATGCTCGCAGAGAAATATAAGCAGTAACCATACTTTTCTGCTGTGGACTGTAATGCTCTTCGTCGACCCTTGAAAACATCAGGTCCTGTGACAAAGTACGCAGTAGTTGCGAAAAAGTATGCCAAAAGTTGATTACCAAACATTTCATTAAGTTCACACACTCTTTGTTTCAGTGAACAGTAGACCTTAATGCCCTTTTGAACGCCATTCGACTGTCTCATTTCTACTGAAAATTCCTTTGCTACATCTCTCATAGCCAAGCCAAGTGTGAAAAATATATATTGATTGAAGAAAAAGTAATCTGAGCTGTGTGCAATCACCAAAATGATCATTCTATTAAATAATTCTTGTGCAACTCTGTTTCCAAAAATATGCCGCAAAGGAGCAAAGTGATCGTCAGTCCCATAAGAAAACCTCATTTCCAATTGTTTACTTATGTCAAAGAAGTTGGCCACTCCTCCAGCAGAATATTCCATTTGCCGAACAATGTGTATTATGCTTATCAAGATGTTTGGCATAACAATTACCAATTTCAATAGTTTACCATGCTTAATACTTGTTTGGGTGAGATGCATTAGTCTGACTATTTTATGGTTTTCAAACCAGATCATCCACAAGATCAACAGTACGAGAACGAATGAAGCCAAATTCGTGACAAAGTCAAAGGCGTTACTAATGAAGGAAGTTGGATTGAACATTGATATTATTTGACACATAAAATAAGATTCCATATAAAGCAGAAGTATATTGAAAAGTGCACAAAGTATCTGTAAAGCAACAGAAATATGACAATTAAAAATAAATAATAATTATAAAAATAAAACTTTTAATAACGAAACACTTTTTTGTACTTTTCTCGGTAAACTTGATTTCAGGTAATATTCCTGGCTTGTATTATCCTTTTTTATAACAAAAGGCACCTGAATGTCATAACTATACATACTAAAATAATCAAAGAAATGAGTCGTTTTTTGCCTTTTAAACATGGTTAAATCACACTTCGCATTTCCTGGTTAACTAAAGTTTTCGTTTCTGCAGCGCAAAAATATCTTGATGATGAAGAAATCATTACGTTTATTCGATAATCGATAAAGAAGAAAAACAACGAAAATTTGATGTAGGATTTATTATTATTAATTTGTGTGATACACTTGAAATACAATTTGATGGATTACATAGGCGTGGTGATAAAATAGGGAAATGGTTTCAGTGAAGCGTGAAATTAATTTGTTGATGGCACGGCTGTTGATGATGATGGAAATAAGGTCTCTATAATGACTTCAGGTATTTGCGAAGTCAAAGAGCTGGACTGGCCTGTTGGCTTGGTCTGCATTTGAAACACTATGATGGCATATGTCACTATCAGTCCTAACATCTGTGTAAAGGAAGTACTAATGGTTATTGCAATTACAAAAATGAAGAATATATTTTTATGCACGAAAAGCATTTCATAATTATACCGATCCCAGGAATCCATAAGTAATCGTGAAAAATTTGCATGAGACACCAATTGGATCCAATAGGTTATCATTGACTACACTCAACAATCTTATTCTAGTATCAACCGATAGGTTATCCAAGTCCTGCATTTGAGTAGCCCAGTTTTGCACCACATCCCGAACGCTCATGTGAAACTCGGCGGAAATAAGCCAGAGAATAGCTCCCATCGAAAAGTACACAAGCATTCCAATCGTTTCCACATTTCGCTGCCACACCGAGCTCTCTGGGATTTTGGCAAAATAAGACACAGATATCACATAATAGATCAAAATGTGATTCCCGAATGTTTTCGTTATGTCACTGGTCAGCTCTTTAAGAGCCATGTAATAATCAAATCCCATTTTCATATCCATTGTAGTCAGAGTTTCATTCATTTTCTCACAAAAATCCATTCGAACCGCTCTCATTGACAGACCAATCATTGAAATAATTACGTATGAGAAATACGTCAAAGTAAAGGAGTGATACTTGAAAATATCACAAATAACGTTTCCCACAGCAATTAAAGTGTCAGTGGTACTTTTTGCAGAAAATATTTGATAGAATTCAATTTTATTGACGTCCTCGTAGAAATTGTAATGAACATAAATACAGCTTATGTTGGCCATCAGGAATATCAAGGAAGCCTGTGGTTAAGTACAATCATACAGTTATCTAACTTAGTATGCTTAAAAATTATTATTATTATGTTAGATTACAACAGCGGTTAGTTTCCTCTCTGCTCCAACTGTCAGTTCCACCCGAGTTTCCTCCACAATTTTGAGTAGCTGGTCCTGACACCTCCAAAAGGAAACTGTAAATAAGACCATTAAAACCAAAGATCCAATTGCAGTGACAAAATCAAACGTTTGGATGAAATTAGATGAGAGCTCGGTTGGCTTTGTAATGATTTCCACCCTTTGATTGAAACCCAAATAGGTCCAAATAACTTTAAGGTGTATGGCAGCGCATAAAACTTTTCGTATCAGATGAATTGGCCGAATGCAGTACGAATTTGTTTTCTGGTCTAACTGAATTTTGAATGGAATCAGGCCTAAAAGTGAGCCCAAATTGAAAATCGTGACAAAACAAGGGCTAGTGCCCCTTCGTGGAAGAGATAGAGGAACATTGGAAGCATCCAGGGACCCAGTATCCAGGAATTCAGGTTGCATCATGATTACTCCAACTTTTTTTTGAGTTTTTGTAGGAAATAGTGCAGAAATCTGAAAAATTTGGAAAGTAGTATCTTGCATTGCAATTAAAATCCAAACTGAGCCTCAGAACCAGAGCCCACCTTTCACCAATAGAACTACATTATTTGCAGACATGAACTCCCTAAAATAACCTTTTCATAATCAGTATTAAAGCATAATTTCATTAAGTAATAAAGTAATGAGTTTACTCTTTCAAGTAGGTTAACAGGTATTTTTATACTAACATACAAGTTTTTTCTTTATCAAAAAAGTATCTTTTGTCTTCGAAATCAATTTTCAAATTAGTTTCCATGCATTTATTTTATGTTAGCTTTTTATTTAATTCTTTTTGCCACAAAATTGTTTGCTCTGTTGTTGGCTCTCTTTTGCAACAACACACTAGGTTACTTTAAATGTCACACAAAGAGTCTGGCTGTAAATACGTCTCCATCCAAATTGCATTGGAAATTTTCTGAAAGCAGTTACATTCTTGCTAATTCGGTTGAAGTGCTTATACAGTGCGTTTACTTTCTATAAGTTCAGTCAAGATATTTTGGTTTCAAGAGAGTATTGAAACACAAACAAGTTGTTTTAAATGGCTTGATGCTGCAAACTATTGCCCTGAATAGTGCGCATTTTGGTGCATATGAAGTTAGAGTTTGTTTCTGTTTTTGTGAGCACTGCACACAAATTACAAAATTTTAACAAAAAGTGACTGTTTACTTTCTATAAGTTCACATAAATTTTAAACACATATTCTTTACTTTGTACGATTGAAATATGCCGTATGACTAAGTTTTGGACGCTGATTTCAAAATTGCAAAGCACATGAAAATCCGTCCAAGAAGACCGGAGCTACAACATGTACAGTTCACAAGGCAAACAGTGCCACCTGGGAAAAATGCTCCGTACAACTAAAATTCGAAATTTTGGAGTGAAGCCGACTTCAAAATTGAATTCTTCATTAAATTTGGAATAAAAATCATACGGTTTATACGAATCTTTCTGATCGGTTATTGCAAAATACTTGCAAAGGACGTATTTCCTTTGTATTTCAAAGCAATTTCTTGTGTTTCAAAATTGCGATTCTGTCTCATTTTTTAAAAAACTGATATTTGATTTGAACTGAAATCTATTGGATCCCAAATTTAATCAAGAATTCGATTTTGAAGTCGGTTTTACTCCAAAATTCCGAATTTTGGTTGTACGGAGCATTTTTCCCCAGGTGGCACTGTTTGCCTTATGAACTGTACATTTTGTAGCTCCGGTCTCCGTGGACGGATTTTCATGTTCTTTGCAATTTTGAAATAAGCGCCCAAAACTTAGTCATACTGCATATTTCCATCTTGCAAAGTAAAGAATATGTGTTTAAAATTTATGTGAACCTATAGAAAGTAAACAGTCACTTTTTGTTAAAATTTTGTAATTTGTGTGCAGTGCTTACAAAAACAGAAACAAACTCTAACTTCATATGCACCAAAATGTGCACTATTCAGGGCAATAGTTTGCAGCATCAAGCCATTTAAAACAACTTGTTTGTGTTTCAATACTCTCTTGAAACCAAAATATCTTGACTGAACTTATAGAAAGTAAACGCACTGTAGTATGGCAGTCATATTGACAACCTCAACAGAAGTCATATCCAAGAGTACATTTGATGGAAATAAAAAAGCTCCAGAATTCAATTTTTCAAAAAAAGCTTTCCGTGTTTTGGTGATAAATTCTACTGTAAATTAAAGCTATGTGTTTAAGATTTAAATTGTTATTACGAGCAGAAATTCCTGACTCTTGTAAAGACGCTACCACCTTTTTTCAAGATTCCGAGAAGAAATGTCGAATTGAACCAGCCTGAAATTTATATACGTCATTTAAATAAACTTGATTAGGATTCTCCACCATTTCCAGTTTTTCCATTTTCTGAAAAACGAGTTTCAACCACGATATATCATGCTCGCTAAGATTAACCTATCAAGTCAAAACCTTTTGGAGATCCAAGGTTGGCTTTAGACATTGGTTTATTGTCTTTGACAACCGCATTACAATAAATATCAGAACGCTCGGAGATATTTCTAAAGAATCCACTAAACCCAAAGTAGCCATGCAATTCGTATGTGGTACAACTAAAGGATTTACTAGCAAATTCTTTTGATACTCCAGAAGTCCATAAGGATGAAACATTGTGACTTATATGGTTTGCAAATACATTTCTTTGTTTAGAATAAGTTGGTCTTTGTTTTTGTAATGAAATTCAATATAGCTGGAATCGTTTCTAATCTCTTGAATGCTCCGTGGAATATAAGTTGTAGGCTTTTTTGGAATATATGAGAACATTGTTGATGTATAAGAGTTTCGTATAAGTAGCCCAGTAAATGTCCATATTACAATAAGCAAAGACGCACATATCCCGTGATATATTCCTTGAATAGAATAGAATAGAATAGAATAGACTTTATTAACGTGTAAAAAATGAACAGCCGAACTGTTTTGCAATTACAAC
>JAQFXM010000087.1:0-77957 GCA_034693345.1 Entomobrya multifasciata | reverse complement strand
TGGCTAAGATCAAGTCTGGAGTGGCTAAGATCAAGTCTGGAGTGGCTAAGATCAAGTCTGGAGTGGCTAAGATCAAGCCTGGAGTTGTGCACGGCAAGTCAGGAGCCATTTCGATTAATAAGCAAATTTTGATTCAACTTTACACATAAGTTATTTTAAAGAAAGTATCGTTTTTATTTTAATATGCAGTATAGTTACTATGTAATTATATTAATTATAAATGTGTTATTTTACCAACCTTGAAGTTAATAGATACTTTGTACGCTATTTTAATATGGGTGCTGAAATTTTGGTTTGGGTGCTGGAGTGTTGGTACTTCATTTCTTGATTTTTTGCCACTTTTTTCAAATTTTCGCATGTCGATTACTCAAAACTCCTATCAGTTGAGCAAAAACTGATTAATGATCATTGTAGATCTCTTTGAGCTCTTTCCAGAACAATTTTCAGATTTTGCTCATTCGATAGGAGTTTGGAGAAATTAATGTCTCAAAAATCTCAAAATCGCCATTTTTCAGTTTTTGAATTTAAATTTCTCGGAAAGTGTTTGACCTTGTGACCTGAAAATCAGTGTATAGGGGTAATTTGGCATGCTGAATTCAATGGTGAACTCAGTTTGGTGCCAAAATGTACAGGTCACGAGTTCTCAAATTACCCCGAGGTCAAAGGTCACAGGGTCAAACTAATAGCATCAATGGATTCAGCTCGATCATACGATTCGAACGAGCTACTATAGGTCACTTCTAGGTTGACCCCTTCGAGATGACCACCGAGTCCTATGTTAATAAAACAGTGTGTAGTAGTAGCTTCTTCAGAGAGATAATCATGTTTTCTCTTTTTATTTTCATGGGTCTATTGTCTTTCTCGGTAGTACGGCCATATTCACGCACAATATCTTTTGAATGGAATGGATCTTTTGAGATTCTTTACTTGTTTGGATTGTGGATTTTCTTACCTTGCACATACTTGTATCATTGCGTGTTTAGGGAAGTTGGAGTTGTTGTAACAGCACAATCACTATTTCTATTAGTATCATAGAAGGGGAAATAGAAAATAAATGGACAATTGGACAACTATTTTTTTGTTGTGAGTTGAAAATGGAAGATGATGTTGGGGAAGAAGAAGATGGTTGGCGGCGACCAACAGTGAAATGGGCTCAAGGGAATCATTCACTTGGAACATCAAAAGTCATTTCATCATTAATGGAAAAAATACCAGTTTTGATGATTTTGTGGATAGTGGGTGAAAATGGTCAGATGGGGGAAAATGTGGAGGGGGATTCGACAAAAAAAAGATAGAATGATGTAAAAGAACAGGAATTTATTTTCATTTCAACTACCTATCATACAAGGTGACGATAATGAATTTAAATTCAAGAAAGTAAAATACTAACTGCACACGTGTACTATGTCCATGTCCTTAAATACATCGACTAATAAGCTATAGATATGATAGATGGCGCGTCAAAGTATAAATTTAAAGATGTTCAACTGCTTAAACATTAAATATTTTGATGTTTTCATATTCGTTTTGGAAAAGGAAATGAATTTCATCATTGAAATCGTTGAGACGCGGCACAACTCTCTAACAATATATTCCCCAGACGAAAAGGTTGGAATTTAAGTTTTTTAATTGTGCGATTTGATCGTGAGGTGATAGTATTTTTCGAAGGTTGAAGAACTCTTGAGTGTTTGGAACTTTTCCAAAGCAGGAGAAGTCTCTTAATAAGTACTTTCTTTGCCTTTCTACTTCTTTTTTTAGTCTTCTGCATCCTCGCATTATTATTCTGTTTTATCCCCATTGGGATTTTCTTAATAAAATTTCAAAGGAAAAAGTGATTTTCCTCGTGTCACCCTTTATTCATTTCTCTCTGAGCCGAAGAAATCCGTTCCTTGTTATAACAAAAGAGAAAAAGGGAATGGAAAAACAATCAAGATGAAAATTTTTGACTGCACTTTCTCGCCTGAAATCACTCACTCACACACTCCTCTTGTCTTACAGGAAGAGAGACTGTAGTAATAATACTGTACATTAAAAAAGGGTTATTTTGCTAGAGAAAGGTAAGAAAGAGGAGAAATAAATCTGTAATTTTTGTACACACTCATACATTTGTCGACATTGAACTCTCTGTGATGTGAGTCGAGTGAGTTGATACCTATACAGGAAAAAGTTTAATATAAAGTTATTACTCTATTATTTATTTTTTTGCTGTAAGAAGTACGGAGAAAAAGGCGTATAATTTTATACAACTTTCTTCTTCTTTATATACAGTTGAATGTATGTGAATTCAAGTGAAAGATGAGGGTAACGAATGAGATTGACTTGGCTTTTAGTTCAGAAACTGTAATAAGAAATGGATGAATTGAAGAAGTAATATAGATATATATTTTGGAAATGTGAAGGAATGGATGATGCTGGGTCGGGTGGGATCTGTTGTAAGTGTTGGCACAAGGACGAGATGGATTGCCTCGACCAACACCACTCCATCCACATCTATTATTTCTACTAAGTTCACATGAACGTGATGATGATGATGACGGTAAAATGAAGGGATCAATGTATATCTGTGTAGAAGTATGTTCTAGGAGTGAAATATCTGTTTACATTTCTTGAACTGAACTGCTGCTAGCAAACTTCAGAAGAAAAAAACTCCTTCAGCTGGAGTAGATGAACGAAATGATTATACTTATATTTTCTCTAAAATCTTCCAAATATCTAATATAATTGTGTTGTATGTATTTCTTATGAAAGAAGGGGAGAGTGCATTAGACAAAATCGTTTTCACAATTTCTTTCAAGTCTATCTCACGTCTTTTTTTAAAGCACAGTAATCGTTTGCTTGTTGGTTGACGCTGTGTATCTATCTCTGTGTGAGTTTCTTCTTCTCATTCTTGTCGTGATGTGTTATCCTTTTTGACAGCACACGCATAGTATACAACATATATACTAGTTGAGAAAGCAAGTAGAGTGGAAACAAAAAAATGTGAAAGCTTTTTAGCTTTTTTACATTCAGAGGAATCATCATCACATCACACAGTCTTCGTCATCAGTCGAGTTCCTCGTGGCTTAGCTTTCTCGAAAACTCTCGCTCTGCCTTTTTATACGGAAAATGGAAAGCTGAAAAAATGAAATTATCCGGTGGTGTGGTGCCACTTACTTTTGAGATTTGTGGAAAAGAAAGAAAAAATCATCTACTAATGCTTTTCTGAGTGGTACTAGCTTGTTTGCTCAGAATATAATAGTTTATTGTTTTGACATGATGGGAAGATGGAAATTCATGCGTTAAAATGTCGTTGTAGGAAACATACGACACGAGCGACACTAAATTCGTTGTAAACGAAAGAAAAGATGATTGTGAGAATTTTCAAAAAGTTAAATATTTATAAAAGATGTATACACGTGTCTCTATAAAAATCTCTGTCATTTTGAAAAATACTTCGTTACGTGTTCTTTTGTTTTCCATTTTGTATACATCAAAAAATGTATGCAAAGGAATCTCTCAAAAATCCTCAGAATAGTCATGCATTCATATTGTTTCTGGCTTGTTGACGTGCTTAGTGCTTCCTGCTTCCAACTAGACCAAGAGGAAATTGTAAATAATTTACATAATAGCTGCAGCTTACACAACAGCGGTGAAAAACAAGGATGTTGACTTGAATGTGCACAAAAGCAGCAGTATATTTCGTGGTTTCCGGTTTGTCGATAAATCCACAAGCCACATCTACATAAACCGCTACTTTCACTCTTTTCACAGTCTGTTTTTATAAATGCCAACTTTCTTTTTTTTATTTCAAGTATTCTCTGTAACATTCCATGAAGATATTAAACGCATTATTTTCTCGGCCGTCTATAATTTATGCCTTGTAGAAAGCGGCAAATGTTGGGTGCGTGTAGGTGGGTGGTTCTTTGGTGTGTTAGTGAAACAATCTATGTACATTTATGTTCTTACGATGAAAAATGTATTGAGAAGGAAGTTTATAAAATGAAGGTCTGGGTCTTCTGACTAGCAAAGAATCTATTTTTTGTGTGCTTTGAATGCGTCGATTCGACACTGGTGGTCGGTCTGCTCTACACTGCAATTCACAAAATGCAGCAAAACGGTCTTTCGCTTGAATGGAAGTACGACGTATATATTTGTTATTATTGCCATTGGATTTGGATACAAAGATTTTCCCCTTCCCTTTTCTCTCTTGCCTTTCGTATTAATACGAATATTTCATGCGGATGATATAACTTATTTTTGAAAACGCAATAACATACAGAAAGCTGAGTATGCATTTATTGCCATTTGCTCACACTGCATTGCATATTTATAATTTGATTACTAAAAAGAAGGGGGCTATATTGCACGGGTGCAATTGAAAATTCATGTGGAATTACGGACTATGCACTTTATATATTCACTTCACAGTTTACAATAAGCCTTTCTTTTCCATTTCCGGGTGCATTTCTCCGAGTCCGGTATCCGGTATATTTATTACGTCCGCTGCCGGCTTTTTTTTGTTCAACAAACAGTGAGAATATTACGTAATATGGTTTAGGGCTTTCTAGGAGTGGGTTTGTTAGTGTAGTGTTGACACTCTATACATTACATTTATACTGCATGAAGAGTGATTATATTTGCTTTCGTTCAACAAATGGTGCACGACACCATTCTTCCTGTCTCCCACACTGCCATTGTTGCATCTTTCAGTTTTTGTTATGTAAGTATGTATGCGTATGTATTATTGAGTTTGCACCAGAATTTGACAGTTGACATTTGATTGTGCAGGGATTTTGTTCGTACAAAAAAACGGGAAATAGGGATGACGATGATTCCATTGCATGACTTTTTCAGTCCATTGCAAAACCTTGTAGCACTTATGTTGTAGAATGTGTGCATGCTACTTTGTCACTGCCTCAACTCAAACCCAACCTCGCTTCTGTCAATATTTGCTCAACTCTATGTAATCCATCCAGCTACAGAAGCAGTATCATTGTCAGTTTTGTTGCAAGGAGTGTATCATCATCATGATCATCATTTTACCAAGAATAAACTTCTCCATCCATTTTTTACAAACAGCTTGCCTATATTTATCTAAAGTGTGTGGGATTTTTTGTTGAGAGAGGCTGAATAGAAAAGAGGACCTTACCATCATCATCTTAATTCTATTTAAAAATTGAGCACATATAGATTCATAAGATGTGTGTTTATATAATATTTACTTAAAAGTAAAAAAATATCATGAGTTACTCAGGTAAACATGTGGGATGATGGTGATGGGGTTTTATAAAGGTCTGGCTATTTCTAAAAACTTTCCCTTTTCCCATAATAACTTGCCAGTCAGCAGATGGAGCAGGGAGCTTTGCTTGTACTCCTCTGTGAATCCCCTTAAGGTACACCATCATTTGTCATCGTTTTGCAATGATTAGGATGACACAATCATCTCATCTGTGTTACCTGCTGGCAAGGCTGCAGGTCTTAAATTATAGAATGTGTTGTGTGTTTGTTTTCTGGAAGAAGCTTTATGCGTCTCAGGATAAAATCGAGAGAAAACAGGTGCTGTGTGCGATAGAGCTTTTAAAGGAAATGGATATTTCTGTGTTACTGTCCTTTTTTCAGTCCATTTTTAAGATGAAGATAAAAAAAGACTAAAAACAGGAATGAGACTAATGACATAGCACATCACAATGCGATCACGCCATCGTAACCAAGAAAAGAACTTTATTTATTTCCGACGACTATGTACGATGATGATGATGATGAAGACTATTAGAGAAAAATGCGAGAGACAAAAGGCGGCTCATCATAATCAACAAAAAAAGCAGTACTGAGCACTCTAGCATCTTCGTTGTCACCACAAAGGCGACAAAAGAAAAAAAGTGTAAGCAAAGCAGTGCCAAAAGGGGTTGTGTTTTTTCTATTATTTCTCCTAAAGTATATTACGCTAGTTGGTATCGATTTGCGAAAACATATGTACGTGCATATCAGAATAGTCGGAGCGGAGTACCTAAATATATACAAAACCATACGAATCATATACAACTCTGGAACATGAAGTGGAAAAGAAACGGCCGTTGTTTCTTCTCCAATTTATACTCCGCACGACAATCTCTATGTCTATTGATTCAGAACAGTGAGCTTTTTTTCTTGGTTCTTTCTCCTCGTCACTAACTAATAGAGTCTTACTCGACTAAAAGAAGTCTCAAATGTGCCTCTAAATATATATGCGTCCATCATGCATATATACAATAAACTTACCACACACCAGCCAGCCTAATCATCACCACTACTCCAAGAACATGAACGAAAACAAAATAGGCGCATGAAAGAAAAAAAAGCTAAAATACATTTATTTTGTATGTATTATAATAACTTGATATGCATAGGATAAAAAAATGCATAGACTTTTCTGTCCGTTACGCGTCTCAAATATATTATTTCTTTCTTCTGTTTTTCCGTTCATTTTTTTGGAAGAGACCCAACCAGAGAGAAAGAGAGACTGAAGACCCTGGAGAGAGAATCTGTAGCTACAGCATCAGCACCATTTTGCCACCAACGCCAACAGTAGAGCACACTATACACCACATATAGCTTTTATATTCTATTTATAAAGCTCTAGTTATAAATGTCTTCACTTAAAAAAGCTTACAGTACAGACATACAGAGGAACTGAGCACAAAGTACACATAGAAAACTCATGCAGTTAAAAAGCCATAGATATCCTGTTATCCTTATCTATTTTCCAGCCTACTGCCTTGGTATGACGATGCGATGGTGTGTATGCAATGCATTACAACTATCACTCTGTCTGCTTTTGTTCTCTCTGCCATGATGCTACTTACTTTTTTGTGGATTTTTAAAAGAGAAAAGTAGAAGCAAAGCATTTTATTTTGTCTACATGTGTGTCTCGTCTTGGTCCATATAGGGATAGTCACTCAACATAACTGACTTTATGCATTGTACTTTCATAAGTTGTGTATATGTGTGGACTTTTTTGTATTCTGTTCAGGAATGTAAGGAACAATCCTTCTCCGTTTTGTTTCCATCATCTTCATGTAGAGTAAGTGCGTATGTATGTACAGTTGGTTATATATTGCCACCAGTGAGAGGGCAATAAAGAAAGTGTCCTTTCTCCTGCCCTGGTTTTCCCTGCACAACATCATCATCTTTTTTTCAGTGGAAAAAGTAACTTCGCTTCCCACGACTCGCTTCCCCCACCATACCACCGGCGGCAGCGGTTTTTTACTTCTGGTCTTCCTTCTCAACCTCCTCTCCAAGTAATAAGAACAGAAGTCAAAAGAGTGAGCAAGTATAAAAGTCAAAGAGTTTGCTCTGATGTTTTCTCCGACCGAGTGTACGGTGTCACATAACGATTACGCCTATTTTTGTGTGATAACAATAATGATCAACACAAAGTGGTTGCATTTTCTGCTCTGATGTAAAATAAAACTGAAAAGAAAGTTGGTTACATGAATTATTTTTTTTGCTCATCTTCTTTTTTTACTTTTTAAGGCTCAAGGGAAAATGCGAACTGCGTATAAAAGACAATAAACAATAAAAAGGAATGTAAGATGACGCCGTAGTATGATGCTGTTGTGTTTGTTGTTGTTCAGTTGGAATAAAAGATGTAGAGAATAGAAACACCTGGAGAAAAAATGGAGGTGAGTGGTGAGAGAGGTAGAGAGAGAGAATATTTATAGGTTACACAGTTATATGCCAGTCTTTCGAGATGTAGAAAAAAAAACAAAAAAATTACAAACCTTTTTTCTCTTCTTTGACTGTATATGTAAGGCAGCTCAGCATAGAGAGTGTGGCACTGGCACAAGCAGTGGAACGTCCTTGTCATTTTCCTTTCCTCTGTAATTTTTTAAAGAATGGCAAACAAAGGAAGGGAGAAAGGAAATGACTTCCTTTGATGTTCAAACAAAAAATACAGTATGAAAAGTTGTGCCAAAACTTAGATGAAGCAACCCAAAAATGGAACACGTAATAATTGGTAGGCAGGTGGCGGTAGTAAAGCCGTTTGATGTAGGTATGTATGTTGGCGCATTATAAGGAAAGTATTTTTCTTTGCAGAGTATAATTTTGTTTACTATTTTGGCAAATGTAAGATATAAGTTTATGTTTTTTATGATTTTGACTATTTTGAGTATAAAAATAGAAAGGAAGAAATATAAAAATTTGAAAACAGGCCTTGGCTTTTGTATCTGTTTTTGGTCAGCAAAAAGGAATTTGATGGGTGCATGGGTATACTGATGATGAAATATAATGAAATAGTTAATACTTGGGTGCATATAGAAAAATAGACTTACTATATGGTTGAGAGTGGATAGCGTGTTTCACCGGAGTTTGTTTACGTCTTTTGGAATAAATGTGCCTAAGGTTTAGCGTGCCAAGGCATGTCATGGAGTGAGCACATGCACACTTGAAACTTGGAAATTGAAAAGAATGAACAGGTGAGTACTGACTGTTGACTATGAACAAAATTTAGTTGTTTGGTTTCGTAGTACCCAGTACCCACAAGCTCCTCACCATTTGTATAGTTTTTACTTTCATCAAGCCTTAAACTTTTGTTTGAAAAGTGAAACTGATAATTAAGTCTAAATTCAGAAAAGATGGAGAAGACTTTACTGACAGTCATTAATTTTCTAGTTTCTGCTTATAATTGTAAATGATTACTGTTAATAAAAGAATAAAAATACTATTTACGTACAACCTACCACGTGTAAAAATATGCGTCGCAAAAAGAAGGTTGGAAAACTACTTATGAAAACTTGAATGGGTTCTAGGTAATAATACGACGCAATAAAGAGGTCGACTGGAATCTTAGAAAGATGCCGAAAAAACGCGTTGCGTTTTTCTACTTGTTTCATGTTGAGGCTCAATTTTTAATGATTATGGTTGCTGCAGCGCCAGCAGATTTAGCAAAGCGATAATAAAAAATGAATGGTTATGCTGACTGAGAGAGGAAGAAGAAGGCGGTTCAGATCAGAGATGTGTGAGGTAGTGTATAAAAGGCTGATACAATTTTTTGCGTCTTTGTTCGGAAGAGCACATGAGAAAAAAGATAAAGAGTACTCTCCTCAATCAGTTCAGCTGCCCTGCGCAAGAAAGGAAACCTGACATGATATGATGGAATGTGTGATAAAAGTATACAGTATACACGCTTGAAGAACCATTTTTTATTCAGGCGCATTCTTCGGTCGGTGCAGTGCATCGATCGCATCAAGATGAAGGCCGAATAGAAGTTGATTGTGATGGACAAGAAAAAAGGGTAAGGGATTTGAACTCATTATCATTTATTCCGCATTATTTGCAACGACGGCTCAGCAAAATTGCATTAAACAGCTACATGTTATGAGAAGTATAATTTACTGCTATGAAAAGATGATGAAAATTTGCTAGATTGTTACAGCTGCACGCGAATGACGAGGAGGAGTTGAGAAGATTTTTTGCGTATCTGTCTGTCATTCAGCCATCCTTCTGAGATGATTATGAATATGAATATAAAAATGCAATTATAAAAGTGCCCCAAGTACATTTTTCTCTAAGCAAAAAAAAGCAATGCAAAGAAATTAGCTTGGCTTGCAAAAGGTTCATAGGGATTTTCCTTCTACTAAATGTTAAATGCGTACATATATAAACAAGGAAGACAAATTTATCAAGTTGAATCAACTTAGCAGATTAAAAAGTGTAAGCTTAAGCATTGTATACAGTTGGGGCTATTCATAGGTTACCAGCCTGCAGGATGACTTTTGAAAATATGAATAGACACATGGGCTACACTTAACCTTTTCTGCTTTTTAATATAGATGATAGAGGACCCCTTATACCCCCTCCCCCGTAAAAATGTATGTACGCAGTACACAATAAAAAATTGCGAAGCGAAGCTAATGGCACTGGTGTCGGTGTACTCTGTAATTATATTGCTTGCAATTATTCCTACTCCACAACCTCCTCTTTTATTTATTCTGATGCAACTTTGCACATAGTTTGCTGCATGTCTGGTTTATTGTCTTCTATCTTTTCTTTGAAGATGCAGGTCTTTCCCACAACCACTGTAATTATTGTTTGAGAAACTGCGTCGTAATTTTGTGGGTCAGCGGCATTAAAATGAACGCAGAAAAGATGCTCTGTACACTGTGCATTTTTACGTCAGACAACAAACAATGCAATACATGGTTAATAATAAATTCATTGTATTGTGAACAAGTTTTCTAAAAAAACATATTTGCATTCTGTAAACTGGAAACTTCTGCGTATCCAAAAACTATTCTGTTTTCATTCCAGTGGATTTTTGGTTATGGTTAATTCTGTTCTGGAAAATTCCAAAGCATACAGACACAGACAATAGAAAGTAAAACCGCTTATGGAAGTATCGAGTGTTGCATAAACATATCCATCTTTTCACATAATATTCACTACATCAACAGTAAAAACCACCCTTATTTTTCTCAGGAAATTTTCGTTATCATTAAAGTGCATAAAATGTGAAATAATATATGTGTAATAACCAAACCACATCTGCAATAACAGAAAGAGCTTAACTTCGATGATTTCGCAACGCAAATGAGAAAGCATGAATATATGGCTGTCTGTAAATGGTAAAAAAAGAGTGGGGTATGAATTTCAGCTTCACTTTGTTTGGATATGATGTTATGATGATATTATACCGAGAAAATAATGGTTTTCGCCATGAAACCAAGCAAACCTCTTTCCTCTCTACTCTCATTATCTTCACATATTATCATTTTTATTCACACATGCAGAGTAGCAAAGGCAGCATCCCATTCCATCCAATCTCTTTCCCTCTCTTCTCTCATTCTTTCACAACCTTGCTGATAATATTCACAGAAGAACCATGGGAAAGTATTCAAGAGAAGGCCAGGAATTCATGCATATAGAGTAGCAGTTATTACGTCGTTGTATTCATCATCACTTCTCTATCCTCTTGCTACTTTGCTGCCTTTTTTCACTATTATCATATAGCATAGCTTATTTCTTTTCACTACCGTCGATTTTTTTTCTCATTCTCTTTATTTTTCTTACGAAATAACCGTGTAAGTTTGCATTGAACAAGAAGAAAAAATAATAATAAGGAAGACTCAACTTTCAGCTATGAAGGAAACGCTGGGTTGTTAGCTATTGGATGGAAATATGTAATAATGCTACTGACTTTTTTTCTGCTGACGAAGACCGTTCCTTCAAAATGCTGATATGATGGCTATGCTGGCTTGGTTGAAGGGATATATCTTGCTTCGTATGCAACTTTTTTCTAATCCTTCGTATCTCACTTTTCCTCTCTCTTATATCTCATTATCCTTATTATTCTTTTGAATGAGTGTTCTGGAAAGGAATCTGATGATGATGCTGATCATCACGAGAGAAGAGAAGATAGTAAGATGTTGATATTCATTTGCTTCTATGCATGTCATTAGATACCTATGTGCTCATATTTACACAGCGTACATATCAGTACAACCGTATCAATATATAAATGCATGTATGTTTTGTGTGTGTCTGTATGTGTTGATAAGCTCCATTTTCTGCTGCGAAAAAAAGCTCCAGAGGGTATCATTAACCCCATGCGAGTATTCTCATCATCACGATGATCATCATCATTGTATTTCGTACAGTGTTGTGTACATATCTGTATTTTGGGTACGTAGACACAATTTACGTTTCTTTTCTTTAAGGAGATGCGTGGCCGCGTGTTATTGCTGCTATTGTACATGTAGAAATGCTAAGACTAATCTTGAAAGACTTTGTTATGTACATATTCTGCAAAAAAAGTAGACAAGCGTCTTCTCCGAAAAAACTGCATGGTCTCATGTGTGTTTGCTTATATGACTGCGGCTCTATATAAAGGGATTTCGGCTCCTTGGCGAGACGTTCAGTTAGTAAATATTGTTGTGCGACTATGGATCAGTATATTGGTTCTATTATTTCTTCAAGAAGAAAATAAGAAAAGATTTGGTTTAACATAAAATGATATTACAATAGCATTTTTTTCTTTAAGAAGTATTTCCAGACAGTAAAATCATTAGACTTTTCCCTATTCATTTTCTGCTTCCCTTGAAAAAATAAATAGTATTTTCTCTTTTTTCGCGAGAAGGAATATTTTTGTTTGTAAAGATATCCAGAGAGTACAGAATAATATTAAAAACACTTTCAATCTGGCCACTTTTCTAGAAGAAAAGTTGAAGTAAAATAGTAGTGGTCGTATCATTCCAGAGAGCTGAACAAAGTAAATTTGATTTTTTTCTCTCTGTGTCTCTCAACAACAACAATATATTACCCGGGACTTATTTTATAGCTTTTGTATAAGTGAAAGAGGGAAAAAGTGAGGCGTTGTGCCCGTCCATCTATTTATTCAAGGGGGAGATTTTCTCCATTTTCAACACATCGACAAGAGGAGGAAAAAAGTATATTTTTTAAGAAGACGACAACGGCGACAACAAGACGATATATAAGTTGGTTGTGTAGATATGTATGTATTTTTGTTAAAATAGTGTGGTTGTTTCGGTCTCCTTGTTTAAGTATTTTTTTTGGTTGTGAATATCTAAGTAGCCAGCCCAAATTTTCTTATTTTTACTTCAGAAAAATAGTAAGTACTTTCAACAAATTTTTCTTCTAAGACAGAATGAGAAGGACAGAGAAAGTTTTTCTCTCGCAGTCACAGTCGGTGGTATGGTAGATAGATAGTTGGAGAGACAGTGAGAGTGAGTGAGCGGCAAACGGAAGAGGAAGCAGCATCTCTTTCCATTCATTCATCCAATCCAGCAGTCTCCTCAAATGTGCTGCTCTGCCACACCACACAACTATGCTTTCTCCTTTTACTAGAAAAAAGAATACCCATAGTTTTGGAGGGCAGCAGCGGCAACAACAACATCACATCAGCAGTAGTTTCCACTTTTCACAATCAGTAGGCTTCCCAAGAAAATGGAAGGACATGAGGAGAGAGAGAGAGAAGCAAAATGTAATGTAAGTAGGGAAAGAGAGAGAATGGAGAGAAAAAATGACAATTTTCTGTATAGTACAAAAAAGTAAGTAGGCAGAAACTTGTACACATTCACATACAAAGTATTAGACAAAAAATGATAAAGAAAGTGAAGCTGTGTGAAGAAGGAAAAACAGAGAGCGATATATGTAGGCATAGAGTTAGTAAAAATCATACAAGTAGTGGCATGGCATAGAAGGAGGGAGACGATGGTGGCTCAAGTTAAAGGAGAGAGATGATATTGTTGGAACATTGCATCCGGCTCCATGTATTCCAGCAGCAGCAGTGAGTAGACTAGACAGCATAATAGCATCACAGTAGTATCAATGTCCGTGAAAGGAAGAAAACTAGAAGAGAGAGAGCAGAAAAGGAAGAAAAATATAAGGCTCCAGCTTGCTCCTCTCTCTGAATTTGGGAAAACAAGCGGTTGTACTTGTGCTGTAGTAGCTTAGCATAACTGCTATATATGGAAACTCTGTTCCAAACAAGCAAGTGTCCTCGACTCTTCTCTCCTCACACTGCTCAGTCAGTATAGATTCGCGAAGGGAAGCAAACGTTCTGTCTCTTTCATTCCATCACCTTCTCTCCATTCTCTCTCCACCATTTAATCATATCAAAAGGAAGTTAACGCACATTTCACATCTTGCTTTTGTAGAAAAAAAATATTTTAACGATACACAAACAATATCGGTGATGTGTGGTGTAGGCATCATAATATAAAATATAGTATTTCCCGAAACTCTTTTTTGAGGTTATTTTTTATTAGCTTTGAGTTTATTGTTGTGCGTCCACGTTTCCAATTTTCAATAAAATTCCAGCAGAAATTTTTAGTGAAGAAAGGAAGGACACTAGCAGCAGTTGTCCCTGTGCCTATATAGTTTATTGGCTTGGCAGAAAGAAAAAAATCACACACGTTGTATTATTATTTTTGTTTGCCTGTGTGCTCGGACTTTGTACAGTTAAACGTTATTGGTTTGAACAGAATATTGTTATTGTTGTTGCGGCTGCTACTCTACTCAGCTCTGCTGGACCAAATCAAAAGGACAAGTGGTGGCAGTTACACTTTCTCTTTCTCACTGTCTCTCTCTCAAAAAGTTAGGTTGACAAGCTTCGCGTTCTGTTGCTGCTGCTGCTGCGGTAGTGGTGGTATATAGTGGTGTTTGTTTGGTTGGATGATATCAGAGTTTCAGTTGTTTGTTGTGATTTAGATGCAGTGTGGAAACTCGCCAGGGAATACTAGAACTACAACTACTTGTTTCATAGTAAAGCGATACGACAGCAACACGACGACTACAAAGACACACGCACAATCACAATCAGAAAGCAAATAAAAACAGGCAAAGAGAAGAGAAAAGAAGACGCAATATCACATATACACGTGGAAAAGATATTATCAATAGTATCGAGTAAAAAAAACAACGTCAATTTACTATATTTGATGTACAATGTTCAAGTCAGCAATGTGAATGAAAAAGAAAAACAGCGAGTAAGGTACTGATAACGAAAAAAATAAGTAGTAGCCTTGACTCGGCCAATCGGATCAAAAGGCGAAAAAAAGAATAAAGAGAATTTTGTACACTAAATAATGGGATGCACTCTCTCTGTATGCTTATCAGAGCAGGCCATTCACATGGAACAATTTTTTGAAATGATGACCAAGAATAAATAAAGCGCACAAGGAAGAAAAAAATACTAATAGAATTGATTCTCCTTCGGACAACGACAGTCGGTTTTGGAGAGCGCTGCACCAAACTGTACATTTCGCAGTGCAAAAGGTTATTTGGCTTGACTACTGTGGCTGTGTGTGTAGTGGCCATTCATCTGGATTTTTAGTTGACTTTTAGGTTATCTCTCTGCTCTGCTGGACTTGACTTGTGTTGACTTCTTACTCAGCTCAACGTAAAAAAGTAGGAAGATTTTGATAAGGTCCACGCATATACTACGTAATTCTACTTTATTTTTTAGTAGTAAAAGTGGAAACGTCAACACAGAAACATCCCAACATCATAAAATATTGTTCCCCTAAAAAAGGAGCGGAATCTCCTATACAAAAACAATCTCAATCAACGTGACAGTAATTCCAGGGAAAAAATAATTTGTTCTTGTTATCCACATTGTTTCCTCTGAAAAAGGAACATATACATTTTTTGTCTTGCTCGTTCGGCTTTTATAACAGAAGATCTCTTTTGTAGTTCAGTGTCACGTAGTAATTGTGGTGGTTTATATATTTTTTCCTTTTTGTTTTTTGCTTTGACTTTGTGTATTTGTGTCTACGCGAGTCTCATTTGACAGAAAGCAAAATTGTGACAGAGACATTACAGGAAAAGGAGACACGATTCGCAATCTGTGTAGCAGACAACACGACTAGGTGAAACGCCTCAAGCCCTACAGTTTAGTCAGTCAGAGAAACAAAACTCTAGAGAGCTTGCTGAGAAAAGAGCATCTCTGTGTTTTTATTAGAAAAAGCTTCAATAAAAGCTTGGAGAATAACAATATTTTATCATTTAGCTAAACTGACTGAGTGAGTGGTGGTGGTGGCCCAAATTGCGGCTCAAGAAGTTCACATTTAACCTTTTCTATAAAATAACGTGTATTTTTATAGGCATATATTTTTTACTATTTTAAA
Source organism: Entomobrya multifasciata (assembly GCA_034693345.1). Classification (NCBI taxonomy): domain Eukaryota; kingdom Metazoa; phylum Arthropoda; class Collembola; order Entomobryomorpha; family Entomobryidae; genus Entomobrya; species Entomobrya multifasciata. The sequence goes on along the minus strand of JAQFXM010000087.1, from coordinate 62,352 downwards.
GTAAATCAGCAGCGGTCACTTTATATCTTCCCCTGTCAGTATTTTTTATAATCATGGAAGGATCCCATTTGATCATTAAGAATTTGGCGGTGACAGCGATCCTAGCTGTTTTTATGGTGGATTGGATCCCATCCCCGGGATTGAGTTTGACTGTAGCCCGTATCGATCCGAAGCTTGTTGGAGGTAAAGAAAATTGTAATTTAATAAAAAATATATACAAAGCAAAGAGCCGTATAAAAATAGCGAAAAAAAATCCAGGTGGGTAATATCTTAAATAAAACTATATTAAGCTAAGGAGAGAAAAAAACTAAATGTGAAACTGACATTGACGTCACATTTTTTATTATTATTTTCTTATTTGGTAGCAGTTAGAGTTCTCAGAAAATACTGCCACTGTTCATGAAGATCAAGCGAAGGGAAAAAAGACATTGAAGGCTTTTGATCTTTCTCCTCTCTCTTCCTTTTCACCTTGCTCAGGTTGTAAAATGTTCGTATTTTGGTGGTTATATTTGATGCCCCTTGCTGTGTTTGGTAAGATACTAAACAGAATGAAATGAACATCGTATATTTTCAGAGGGCAAGCAACTTTAGTTTTATTCCTTTGAACCCCTAATTTCAATTTTAAGCTTTCCTGCTTAAAAATAAGTAAGTAATGTGCATATATTCCTATTACAAAAAGAGTTTGTTTCTCGGAGGCGGAAACTGAAAACTCCTCCTAGAGTCACCTTTCTTTTTGGATGCCTACTTTTTTAAAAAGAAAAAAGAAATTAAAGCGGTACTCCTGGTTTTGAGACCTCTATATTTGGTGAATACTTAGGAACTTAAAAGCAGATTGTAAATTGTATTCACAGAATTTTCCTTGTGGATGCATACGTTTTACTAGATCACGTCTTCTGTACACAGTGTATTGACTATGTGTACACAACACAGTCAAATTTGTGTATTACGTGTGGTACCAGGCAATTTTCAAGAAAAGCTAGAGAAGACTTACTCTGCCTCCCTGCCTAGCTGGTTGAATATGAACAAGCCCTCAAGGGATTTTGATTCTGCCTCATTTTCTACTTTCTTTCCAGCCTTTGAAGAAATTTGGGGAATATTTTTCAGGGTTAAAACTTTTCCACTAGCTAGAATCAACAACATTATCAGAGAAAGCAGTCATTTTGCCTTTCCGTCTGTTTATGAAAAGTGCATTTTGTAGATGTAGCCAACCATAAAAATGTAGAAATGAACAAAGTATTATGAATAGACTTTGTTTGAGCTAAAGAAAAAACATGCCTGTGGGCTGTAACCAAAACAAGCACTATCACATCACATCCTATCCATCCCGACATGATTCATTCATTCATTCGCTATGTTAAGCTTGCATGACAAGCCATGTCATAGTAAGCATCATTATCAAACACTATAAAATGCACATATCATTACTTTATAGCTAGTTTAAAAGACGAGATGTAAAATAAGGGATATTAAAACTGGCTTGTTGCGATGATGCATAATATAATATTTTTTAGTATATTTTGATATGTTGAGTTGAAATAGTAAAGTGTTCATGTCTCGTGTAATGTATGTATGTGTTTATTGTTCTACACGCTTCATTTTATTCGTAGGCGACGGCGTCGGTGGATTGAGGATGGAAGTTGTTAAAAAAACAGCACCAGATGATGGGTTGATGGTGGAAAGTGGAGTGGAGAGTTGTAATCCTTGTGCGATGATGAGGATATATGCAGTAATAGTAGTGTAGGCGGTAATAATGGAGAAAGAGAAGAGAGAGGAAAAAAGAACGAAGGAAATGAGCGGAACGTGTGTGGTATGTTACGGTGGTGCGGTACTAAAAAGAGACTTGCACTAAAACACAATGCTTAGAAAGGAGAAAACACACACTGGTTTGGTTGTTTGGTAGCTTTTTGTACCCATATAAACTTGATTATTTATTGTCAGCTTTTAGTGGTGGTCTGCAGGTCTTGGTGAAAAATTTCAGAAATTACATTGTTGAATATAATTTTAGGCTGTAGTAAAAAATGAAAATGGGGAGGAAGAATAAAATGTGATGTTTTAAATTGCAAGATGGTGCAAATAAGGCTGACTTTATTGCGTGCAAAGTATAAAAGGAGTTAAAAACAAAAGGGCAGGCAGGACAGGACACTTCTGAACTAATATGCCTTTACTATTTGGCGCATAGAAAGAAAGAGTCTTCTTTTTTCCTTCTAATTACGTGCCGTATGTTTTTTGGAAATGGCTTACATGTTCTGTGCATGTACATATTTCTATATAAATTATTTCCCTTTGCTCCTGATGTTCGTAATTATATTGGTCTCTGTTATGGGATGCTGGTTGTGTGTGTAGTAGCAGTGGCACATTGTGAACGTGTGGTTCTCAGTTTTTGTTGTTGGGTGAGATGTACATAAGATGAAAATAATGTTCATTGAGGCACACAAGGAAAAAGGAAAGAAGTGTTTACTGCACAGCACACAGTCGTTTATAGCCTTGTGTCTTGTACTGCTTAGGTTGAAATAACGTCTTAAATGCTCTGCCTCTCTTTCTGTTTCATCGTTTTCTCCTTTCATTGTCTTTTTGGTTCATTTTCTTCGAACATAAAGCCCTTCTTTTGTTCCATCACGGAGTGAGTATATAGTAGTAAGTATGGTGGGTACACAATTTAACTGAGAATCATGATGTGGAAGAAAGCAGGATGAAAATGAAAGAAGAAAAGGAAGAAGATTTTCAGCGCTCTATTCTCCTCTCATTTTCTTTTTCATTCTGTTCAGCCCATCCTGGGTGCTTTGAGTCTGACTGTGTAGTTGTGAGTGACAGAACGAGCAACTTCATAAATTCTAAGCTGATTGAGGTTGACTGGTACATGCACACGCATAATATATACTTAAATATATGTATGTGAAGATTCCTATCTATTCTTGGTATTTTTTGAAGAGAGGCTAAAAATATAAACAGCCTTTTACTTTTTTATGTTCTTCTTGTGATCATCTCTCAAGCTCTGTAGACTTTCCTTTTTCCAGGTAATGTTTTTCTTTTTTTGCTGTTGCGGTGGTGGTGGTAGTGGTAGTGCAGTGTACGTATAGTTGTAGTAGATAAGGTAGGGAAAGTTTTTTTCTTTCTCCGAATGATAATTTGATAGCAACGAGAAGAAATAGGAAGATAACGAGTGCAGGATTTAGCATGTGATGGTGGTTGGTGATGAAGATGCTACTGATGTGAAGTTGAAGATGAGAGAATGAATGACCTTGATGAGGATTTACTTTCGAATGAACGGAACAACGCAACTGCCACAATATTCCCATGTAGGTATACTTTTGGGTATGTACACAAGAAGCATTGTAGTTCTATGTACACATAACCAAACAACAACAAAGTTTCACACTCCACGTCAAACTTCTATCCAAACGACGACCACCACTTCACTCGTTGACGATGGTATCAAGGGAATAAAAAATACAAAGTTGTAGTGGTTTGGTTTGTGTATGGTGGCAACGGAATCAGAGAACAACGTGATCTCGAGATGCATGCCTGCTTCGGGTAGTTTGTAATGTGTAGGTATGATGGATAACTTTAGAGATGTGCTATTTTAGACCATGTAATAAGGAGAAAAGTACAATTACATAATATATTTATTAGTATATTTATGTACATTTGGTAGGATAATGGGATAAAGGATTTTGTCGTAGTTTTAGAACTTTTGTTGAGATTTTCTGTTTGTGGTGTGGCATTTGATTTTGTATACTTTGTCTTATGTTCTTGCGGACTTGCTGCTGACATGTATGCTTTCTCTTCTGCTGGATTTCAAGTGTGTACCTACGTCAGTCTGTGACGAAATGTTTATTTTGGTCGATCCTTTGAAAGGATGGACACTTTTAGGAAATATTCCTCGTGAAAATAAGCAAAAAGGAAAACAAGACAAGCAAGGTCGTGTTTCTTATCGTAAAAGTTTGTGACTGCCTTTGGCGGTTTATTTTGGTGGCTTGTTAAAATGTTGTCCTGTGGTTTTTCTAATACATAAGTTGTTGGCTGTCTCATCATCATCGTCAATTTTCTTTTTTAAAGATCATTAACTCTGCAAACAACAGTTTACCACATAGGTATATTAAAAATAGCAGAATACTTTGTTGGTTTTGATTTGGCTACAAACTTGATAGGTATGATGAGTGATAATTTGACTGTGATAAAAGGGTTAAAGAACAACAGAGCACAGTAGGGAGTCAAATGTGGTTTACAACTCCTACTGAAAAATTCATGATGACAAAAACTGACAACCTCAGTAAGAATATTCGTAAAGTTATAAAGTAGTGTACGTGTACATAGGTATCATTATATCAGTACACACTGGAGACTGAAAATTTCCTTGTATGTTTGTATTGTTTACTAAACTCAGCCCGTAAACTCCTCCGATCTGTGTTGAGAGGTCATATCATGTCCTATGGCCTGGTCTGGCCTGGCTTTAACTTTTTATAATGGTAGTAACTAGATCATTTTATTACAGATGACTACAACATGTGCATATACATATTTAGATGTTTTTGGTGCTGCATAACTGCTTTTTCTCTTCACCTCCAACACGTTCACACTTCACATCAATTCTTAATGAGATACCTGTCCTGGCTCTTGCCTCTTACTCTACTTATGTCTCTACACCACTTGTGCTATTTTGCTGATATGCCTGAGAGATGAAAGTCAGTTTTTAAGGTAGCTATATCTGCTGTGTTGTGTTGTGATATGCAATATTAATGTATATTACATTTTACATGGGTGATGATAATGATGACACTTTACAATAAACAAAAAGGGTCTTATGCTTTTTGTACTATGGTATTTACGTGCAAAAGGAGAAGAGTAAAAGAAGAGGAAATGAAGTGAGGTACTAAAGTGATGAAATGAAAGTAAAACTGAAACTGTACAAAAAGAACAAAAGGAAATTATGCATTCTGTATGTATGCTCATCATGTGAATGTTTCAGTAGTTTAACTTTTAGAGTATTCAGATTTTCTAGGTAAGGATTGCGAAATAAAATGGTTTTGGAGAAAGAGTTGAAAAAAGAAGTAGAAAGTATTTTATATTTAAAGGGTGTGCGGAGTAGACTTTTTCTTCTTTTTCAAATCTAAAATGAAGTTTGTTTTCAACATGCTGCACAAAAAAACTTCTGCTGAAAAAGCTTTAACGAGTTGATCTTTATCCTTTCTTGTTTTTCGATGGAGTTGTTATGTTGTTCATGTTTATTTGTTAGCTTTTCCCTTTTTTTCTCTTTCCCTCATCACATCATATACATAAATATACTCATTAAATAGCTTGGTTATACGATTTTGATGATCACGATGATTGGGTTGATGACGATACATGCATGCGTTGCAAATATACGTGTTCAGTTGTACATCCTTACAGGATTTTAGTAGAGTTTAGGTAGATTGAGCAGAAAAGGAAGTAAAAACTCTCCAATTCCATTGTTGGCTTTTACGATCAAAAGTCTCAAATTGCTAGTTTGTTTACTTTGCCCAATGCCTAATTTGTTGTTTTCCAGCAACTTCTCCTCTATTTCCAAAATTCAATGTTCTGCAGAATTACGTCGGCTAAGGTAGTAAGGTAGGCAGAAATGTTTTTATTACAGGAAACGCTCTGCGCACTATCAATTGGAACAATATGCTTATAAATATATAGGTTACTATCTACCTTTTATACTGCTTTTACCACGCTACTTAAAGATATACAATATAATAACCCGTATATTCTCAGGAAACACTGATCTGCTCTGGGCTTCAGACCGAAACGAAATCTTTCTGTTGTTATGCTGTTGTGGATGAAACTTGATGATGGAGCTTATCATCATTCTCGGCTTCTACATACACGTTTTGTATATTGCCAAAAACTTACCTGAATTGGTTTCTATTCTGCTCTGTTCTGTTCCACTTTCATCAACAGCGGCAGCATCCTCTTTTTTCCTCTTCCTTCTCAATTTTACCGTCGGGGATCACAAGCACGAGCAACGGCGGCACTAAAGCTAAAACATTGTTTGATCATCTATTTTTTTACTTCCAGTTATATTTTTTGAAGCGTTGTTATTATTATTAGTATTATCATTGTTACTGCTTTTACGGTTGGGTTGTATGAGTAGGCGGGAGGATGAAAAGGTTCTATGAAAACAACGTATACGTAAATAGACAAAATACTGTTATGAAAGTGAATAGGTTACTTATATTTTCATTATATAAAGAAAACGTGCGCGTAGGCAGTTCTTCAAAGTAATCTGATCCTTCTTCCCATTAGCTGTTCCGATGAGGATGATGATGAGCTGTATCGTTTGCTCGTTTTGCTACTGCGCTCTGTATACTCTTCTTTTTTTGTTGTTTAACAAAACGAAAGGATTATTATTCTGCAAGGAGTATTCGAGGTAATTCATTAGAGAATTGGGGAAAATTGTAATAAAAGTACTACTTTCGCATTTGCTATTATTTGTTATTCAACGGAACCCATATTTGTTGATTTATAAATCTATTCTGGAAAACTTACTTAGCTTTTGTTTAATTTTCATGCAAGCCACTTTTCAATATGAAATTCGAATGATTCATTTTCATATTTAGAAGCATCATTGCGCAATGAAAAGGATAAGTAATGGTTGCTTTTACAAATATTATTGTGTATTAAAATCATCGCTCATTTTACAGCAATAATAATATGCTACAGAGTCAAAAAGTACAGCTGTCACTGTCAGACACATAGGAGCAATATAAATTTATGTAGTGCAGTGTGCAAATATTATGTACAATGAACAATGACAATGTAGGTCATAAAATGTATGACTTGGCTGGAGACACATTGTGTTTAAAGCTGTGATATTGCCAAAAAATGAAAATTTAGCACAAAGGGCAATGAAGAAGACGACGCCATGCTAGCAGCCAGCTGCTGGCATTTCTTTGGCATGGCAGGCTGTTTCGCAAGTGAATGAAACGCAGTTTCTCATCACATTCATTGCTGATTTCATTTCAGTTTAATTAAATGAATGGGATGAGAATTGAGTAGCATCACTAACATCAACTTTTATTGATGCTACACCATCATGCGCTAATGTGGTAAGTAAAAAGGACGTATGTTAGGTACTAGGTACATTACGAAGGTTTTACATTTTCATCCTGGAAATACAACTTCAGTGTTTGTAAATACTTATCAAATACAAGGAAGCCGATTCATTCTTAGTTGAACATGATAAATCTGATCTTTGATACTTACACTCTTTTTTTAATTACGAAATTACGTTACATATACATATTTAGGGTCACTCGTGCAGTGCAAAATGCGTATTTGTCTATTTGCGTTACTTGCAAATTTTTCTTAATGAAAGAGCCCACTTGTTTCATAGAAGACGCTTTGGGTGAACGAAGATTGATGTCTGAATATATGTCGGTATGATTCATTTTGACAAAGAGGCTCTTTGTGAAAGAGATTGTGTGATGTTTCCTATTTCACTACATGCGTAGTAGTAATTTACCTATTTACATGTGCACTCGTGGAAGGGATCAAATGTGCATTTTTTTTCTTTGAAACGGCTACACAATAATCATAATATTGATTTGACTACTGGAAAGACATTTATCATTTCTGGTCATAATGAAAATAACCACACTACTACGCAGATGTCAACTTTGCCCTTCTTAGTTTTTTTGTAAATGTTTATCCTCAATTTCATATACACTTGATGCATCGCCAGGTTTTTTTCAAGTGCCAAATGAATGACGAACAAATACGCAGTGTCTCGATCCTCAGTTTGATAGACAGAGAGAAAAAAGAAAATTGAGACATGAATTGATAAAAATGGCATAAACGAAAAGTTGTTGCGTTATGATTTTCTATATTTTAATTAATTCACAAAAACCTTGTCTGAGAGATAAGTATAAAGGCATGTTTGTGTACATGCATAAAATAAATTCAAAGATCACACGGTATCACTGACTGACTTTGAATACGACGCAAAAAACAACAAGGAAGGAGTAAACATGAATGAGTAAATTGCAAGTTTACTTCATTTCGTATGCATTGACTCCATTACTAATATCTTTTCATTTTTTCTCAGCCATTATAGTAGAACGACCAAAACTTTGTACTTTTTCTTCTGAAAAATGAGCAAAGATGAGTAGTTTTGGGTTATTTGAGTTTTTCAGGAGTTCTACAAAACTACAAGTTCTCTGAGACGTGAAATATGCTCTGCTCCAATGTTGAGACTAAAAAAGTAAAGTAAGCTTTTTTTGTGGTCGTGTAAAGGATGGGGGAGAATGGAGTGAAAACATGATGATGGAGAATAGTAGGAAAAAACTAGTTTTCTCCAATTTTTCCTGCTTCCCCATATCCTCCAACTCTCTGAAAGCTCATCAAGATGAAATAGGGTCGTTGAAGGCATCGGACAAGTGGGAAATGTAATATGTTACGTTACACAGTGGTATGGTTTTTTATGCACACAGACACACAGATACTACACTAGCATTTTTACTACAATGAAAGGAATGAAAACTTTTTATTTCTCTAACGATAGGATAATAATACATAATTCTTTGAGAGCGTTCAGAACTCAGGATGATGAAGAGTAGAACAGTTCCTGTGACTGCTGAATGTTGAAGATGCTGATGATCAGCATGATGACGATGGTGATAGCCCTTTACACAGACACATTACCCGTTTCAACGTTCAACATCATCCATAATATATATACATATTTAAACATTTTTATTTTTCAAAGAGAAGAAACTTTTTTTATTTCCCTTCTTTTCCAACTTGTTCCTTTGCGTTTTTTCCTTCCTGTTCTCTTGCTGTTATTACATGGTACTGTACAGAATGAAGTGTGTAGAACTTGTGTGTCTAAAGATGCGTAAACATTGAGAATTTTTGGAAAGGGAAAAATCCAACGGGACACAAGGCTGTCTTGGAAAAACGGAAAACAGAAAAAAAGAGAATAGAAACTTTGTTTTAGTTGAGCTTACTTTTTTCCCTTTCCACAATTTCACTTTTGGCAACTTTTTTTTTCTATGCGTCTCCTCTTCCCATCATGATCATGATCATCATGAAGATCGTAGAACCAAAAATCTTCTCGTCAGAAACTTACATTTTTTTGTGTTTGCTCCTTGCTCACTTTTTCTTTTGCTCTGATCTGACTGAACTCTCTGAAGTTCCCTGGTTTCCTTCCTTTTCAACAACACAACTTCAAACTCACAATAAGAAAAGTAGCTGAGAAGAGAATATGAGTGGCAACAATTCAGATAAAAAATCATCATCATCGTTGTGTGTTGAGATGTGATGATGTTCCATGATCATGATGGCAATGGGAAATGGAAAAAGTGAACGAGAGTTACAGAGAGTAAAGTAAGCAGACGCGTGTCGCGTGGCATGGCCCAAAAGCAAAGCCAGAGAACAAATATTGTGATGATGGTGGCAAAACTAAGATAGTCTACAAGGTTCTCTCGAGGTCCTAGCAAAAAAAGTAATTTTGTTATGTGATGTGATGATGTGTCTTCTTGCTATCATCTATATTGCTTTGACTTTGCCAGCACGCTCCGTACACTACTACTACATTTGCTTTTCTGTCTTGACTTGAGAGAAAAAGAAAGAAAAAACCGACACTTGACTTGATAATACGATGATGTGATGATCATCACAAAGATATGGCGTAGTGGTAATAAGATCAGGACGCATAGGCTCGCTGTTTGAAGATAAAGTATAAAAAACACGTCCTTGTCTCTTTTAGTCCAACGTACTTTCACGTGCATGGCTTTGAGTGTGTTTGACTTGGCGTGTGCCGCTCATTTATATTTTCTCACAGGAAAGCAAAAAAAATTGCTTTAGGTTTTTGGATTTTAGCAGCTTTCTCTTTTCAAAGTGAAAAAAGAATAAAAAAGCATATGATGATGCCATTTGTATGGATGCCTATGCTTCCATTCAGATTGACTTTAAGTTTCTTGTTTCCTCTATTTTTCAGAAGAAAAAAGGTTTGCAGTGCATTTTTCAGAATATTGTGAAGGGTATTGTGTTGCGTGTGTGGGAGTGTGGCATGTTGATCACGATGATGATGATGGGTGATTATATGGAAAAGGGGAAAAAAGGTGTTTGCACTCTTTTTTTCAAAGCCGTTTTTAAGATGATGATAGTGATGATGTGGATGAAAAACATGGAAAGTGAGAAGGAGCTTCAGTTTAGTTTTTGGAGTAAAGGGAAAGTGTTTGAAATGCTACCCCGCCCAAAGAGCCTCCTTCTTTTTCACTCCAACTTTTTGAGAGAGTAAAAAATACTTATACTTTCCATCTACAACCAAAGGAATCTCTGATTGTGTACACATAATAGGCTATATAGTTATGGTGGTATTGATGCTATAAATACAATGCCTTTTACTGTTCTATTTAAAGTAAAAAAAGGATGATGATGATGATGACGTCGAGAAAAAGATAAAGTGGTAAAAAGAGTAGCTCTTCACTTTCACTCCTCACCTTACTCAAAGAAGAAAAAAATCTGAGGGAAACTTTTCCTTCTTTTTGTTTGTTCGGGTGTTTGGTGTTCAGTATTTCTGGTTCTCACCTTCTAACCAGAATTCCTTTCATTTTGGCACAGACAAGCACAAAAAACAGACACACATGGGGGGAAGATACGAAAAGGAATGCAAAAAACAGGGTAAAAAGTTGAAGTAAACTGAACAAGTTGAATGGTAAGAGAGTGAGCCGAATAGTAAATGCGAAATATGTTTGTTTCCTAACAAAAAATGCATAGATATGGATATTATTATGCACTGGTTCTACTTTTTAAGAATCCAACTCTCTCAAAATTTCTATGAATCAAACATGAGCATTTACTATACTCTTCAAGGAGTTATTTTTTCCTCATTATATATTTTGCAAGTGTGCTTTTCTGCTGAGACCAGCAAAACAAATGCTGGTGGAAGTGACTGCTGGTGTGACACATTTTCCTTTTTGAAGGAGAAGAGGAGATATTAAAAACGAGACCAAAAAGTAAGCACATTCCTTTTCATTTTTTTTCTTGTGATAGAATGGCATTTAAATTGTGTCATTTGAATTTCTGCTGACACACGTGCATTCCTTGAAAAATAAGCTCTAGTCCAACCATATATTTGTGATGATCTTATAAAAAATGAATATATTCAAAAATTTCCACAAGCGTTTTTTGGGGGATTTTTCTGGCAGCAGTGCTTTATGTCCTGTCAACTTGTAATATACGCGATGTAGGTATATATTTTTGTCTCGGAAAAAATTCTCCAGTGTTTTATTGCCTTTGCTTTTTGGATAGGACAAAGGTGGGTTTGGTTTGATAGAGGCGGTGGGCATGTTTGAGTGTGACAGGTCTCTTTTTCGATCCCATTTATTTTTTATTGGAATGGAATGTCATGATGAGGTGTCACATTGACACTAAAGCAAAAGGCCACACAGTAGAGACTAAATCCTGCAGCAGAAATAGCATTAATGGTAGAGAAAAAAAGCTCGTTTTAGCTGTAAACGCAAAACTGTTTAGCATTCATCAAGGCAACTTTACGTCTACTCTACAGGATAACATTCCACGTTCAAACTTTCTCTTTCAACTAATCCAATTCAATTTGATTGTGACAGGAACAAAAGACAAGAACTCCGACCAAAAAACGTAGAACACAGGGAACCAGCATTAACTTAACTAGTGTCTCAGTATATTTTCCCTTGAAAAAGGGAAACTTTCACCGACACATACATATTTTACAGAAAATAATAATAACTCACTATTATTTTCATACGATGTGATGATGTCATGTAGAGTATTGTATTATTTCATCTTTATCCATGCCAAGAGCAAACGAGCAATAAGACCGGCAAGGACATAGTCACACGCAAGGCAATTTTATGCATTGCACTTGAGCCTTGACGACATCCCAGAGTCAAGTCGATTCTGGAATTTTGGAAGGTGGTAGGTTCATACACGTAGCGTAGGGAAAGTATAATAGCTGAGTTAAGAATTTTGACCGTCTCTGCGTCTGTAGTTCTATGATATGTAATAAAATGGAAAATATGTGCGTTGAAATGGAAATGGTTGCAGAAAATATGAGGCTTAGCCCAAAAACTCTCGTCTAAAGGATAATGTGTGCGAGAGATCCTTTTTCTCTCAAAATCTCTACTTTCTACTGTTTCTGGTTTACTTACAATTGGTTGAATGTTGGGAATTTTTTGAAATAAGGAAACGTATATAAAGTTATTGACGTATGGCTTCATAATATACAAAGTCTTTAGCCAACAACACTGAACACTTGAACAGCTATATATCCTTCATTTCACTTTTACCTTGTTCAATTCAAGAGAAGGAAAGCAAGAGAGAGAGGAGGAGACAGTGAAATTGATCTTGACTGGCGGATATACCATTTTTGTTTCACTGAGCGTGTGTCAACGTCATATAAAATGTTCGTCGTAGAAGGAAAATAAAATGAGAAATCTTTTTCTCTTTAAAACTTTTTATTTCAGAGTGACCCTGGTTCTTTACCCGACACTCTGTGTTTCCTCTTATATGTAGTTTTACAAACCTTCCATTTCCATCTGTGGGAACTATATAAATAAAAATACTGGAGAAAGAGGAAATGAATGTGTGATGCTGATGCTGTTCGGACGTACGTACATGCGTAGGATGTTGGTTTTGGTGAGGTTGAAAAGGTCTTCTTACTCTAGTGCTCGCATCATATAGCCAACCTATCAAATGATGATGACGGTAAAACCCACCAAGAAACCCACACTAAACCACTTCTCTCACTCTTATGCTCACTCTATAAATAATATAACTATGTATGTAATGCGTCTTTTGCTGTTTCTGCTTCTGTGCTTTTTACCATCTTATTTTTTTCAAAGAAGTCACGTATATTCTCATACATACAATATACCTACCTATATGATTCGTTCAGTTCACTCACACGCAGCTCATATGTTCAGATTTGATTTGATTGAATTGGTTTTGACTATTTGCTTGTTTGGCCGCCGCTTTGCCACTCAAAAAAACTCCCAAATTCGCAAACACTAGTGTATGTATACGTTGGCTGACTACAACTGAAAAAGTAGCAGAGCAAGTCAAGTGTGCAAAGTTTTCCAACATTTCCACCAACAACCAAAATCCAATCGAAAAAGTTTTTCCCTGGTCTAATAGCAAAATGCCTATCTATCTCTCTCTTGTAATATTTTCCTTCTTGTTTCTTGTTGTTCTATTCTGCTGCTGTTATACTATACTGTGTACATGTATCTTTACTCCTGTACTTCTCTGCCTCTTAAGGGGTTGACTTGAGTTGACAGTTGGCACTTGTCGCCTCCAAGTGTTTACCTTAAGCTCACTTTTATACCATAATATTGCCATATTTGCTGCTGTCTTCTGTTCCTACGTTCCATTCTTCCTAAAATCTCTTCTCTGTCTCTGCTGAGCTGATTGTGAGTGCCAGTTATACAATCTGCAATCTTTTTTCACTCTTCTCCAAAATACTTTCCTACATGAAAATTTCATAATGTTTTTTTTCTGAAGAAACCCTTTCATTCCATCTCATCTACTTCATAACACGGCAGCAAATGTTTTCTTCGAAACATGTCACGTCACAGAATCCATATTAATATTCTCTGGATAAAATGTTTGTGAATATGTTCGGTGAGCTGTGTGCGTTACGTTGCTCCTGTGATTTTATTCGCTACGCGATTTTTTTTCTGCTGACAAACTGGGTATACTATTTCTCTACTATAATGGTATAACTTTGCAAAGGATTCACATATACTTTTAAAAATACATAGCTTTACTTTCAATGATTGCAGAAGAATCGGGTCGGTGGAGACATGGGATCTCGACTAAAAAAATTCATTGTGATTACTTATGCTCTTATGCTTGCTTCTTCACTACTTTACGTATGTACAATTTTTTCGAGGAAAACGGGCCATGTTTTTGTCGTCATCCTGAAACTCTCTGGGAAGAATGCAAAAAATGGGGCTTTTGTTGGGTATCTAGAAAAAAAGACATGTCAACAACTTTTGGTGCGCTGTTGAAAAAAAACGGAAGAAAATGTAAAAAGTATAGGGTTTAGAGCTTTTCCCCTTTACTCCAGTTTTAGCAAAAGAGAGAAAGAGAGGCGAGAGGTATAGCGTCGTCGTGGCGTCGAACTTCAATGGAATCCATTAGCTGCCAGCTTCTTTCTCTCTCTCTTTGCGATTGTGTTCTGGAGGCTGCACTTTTCCATTTCGAACTCCTCTTCTCTCATTCTTCTTCCTTTTTTTGCATTCTCTCCTGCTTTTTTTCTTAAGTTGTATATATATGTCGTCTGCTCTAGATATTTTTACTCTTGTCATCGTCATCATCAACATGATCTTTCGTTGTGATCATCATCAAAAATCGTTGGGCCATGACTATGACTATGCATAGCACATGGAACGGAATAGTAGATGTAGTAACACTCAAACCCGCTTGCTTGCTTGCTCTACCATGGTAATCATCACAATGACTCCATTTGCGAGTCAAATGTGCGGAAAAACTGGGAAAAAACGGGAATGGTAACTGGAGTAGTGATTCTTATATGGGTTCTCTAAAAGTAGGAAAAAATTTGTGCCATGCTAAGGCTCAACGTGAGTGAGCAACAACGACACAACGACCTCATATACAATTGCACATAACAAAAAAATGTGGAATAAAGGCATCAGCATTTACCGTAAAATCATCAAGTCTGCTGGTGGTAGTGAGTGTTGTTGTGTAGCTGTGTGCTGTGCTATGTGAGAGTAAAAAGAAAATTGTCGTTTGATGATGGGATGTCAGGGAAGAAAACGACCTCGAAGCGTTGTTGTCAGGCTATGATGATGGGAGTAGAGGGATATGAAGAAGGAGAGAAGGGAAGCAAAAAATGATTTTTAAGTAGGGCTCCTACTGCTAGTTGTAGATTTTCATGATGATCATCATGTTCACTGTGGGAAGCGAATATGAATTTTCGTATTTTTTGGAGCAGGATAATGAGTTGGGTTGAATTTTGAGTAGATCGTTGAAAGTTGAGAGAGAACAGTGAGTAGATTGTTAAATGAGTGTTCAGTGTAATGAGCATAGGAGCGTAGAAAAAGCTGGGTGCTTCCTTTTCCTTCTTATCATCATCATACCACCCAGATTCAATAGGCATTATGTACATATATACATAATGTATACTTGTTAACGAGTTGCCACATGCCTTTGAGTATTTTTTGCAGAATTGAAAATAAAATGGATAATGGAAAAGGAAATTGTCTAATTTTGAAGTGAATTAAAAGCAATTTGTATTTTTTCATTGTAAATTTACTAAGTTCTCTTTCTATTTTTTTACACAGGCTCACTAAAATGCTCCGAGTCGGAATTCCAATGTCTGAACCAACAACACTGTGTCCCGTCCCGGTGGAAGTGCGATGGGGAAAACGACTGTAACGACGGGAGTGATGAAGATCCACAATTGTGCAGTAAGTCAAATAGTCAAAAAGTCATCAAACGGAAAATAGGAGAGAAAAAGAAGATTCAAAGAAAGCAAGATCGTGATCATTTGCACAATTTTTCAATTTGGCAGAAACCTTACATTTATTTTCCTTTCAAGTTCTTCTTCGCAGAAGAAGTTTGTTCCGACATTAGGAATGCATTAGCCATTTATTGCATAAAATGCTCAAACTTGTGTGTTTACACACACACATTGAGGTCTGAGGTGATATAGAATCGATTGAGTATGTCTTTTGGAGAAGACTATATGGAAAATGGCAGTAGTCACAAAACATTATCATTATGATCATTACATGGCATATTTGATATTATGGCGACAGAGAGACGTGTAGTCTGCGAACAATCCTTTTTAGTGGCACCTTACAACAAATTCGACTCGCACTGGATGGAAGATGCTCGCCAATAAATACACCAATAAAAACGTCATTGAGCATTCTATTTATTTGCCACGATGTGGGAATTCCCAGGCGAATAAAATGAATGAATGGGCATGCCATGGCGTTATATGGGCGTTCGGCATATGTTGTTTTTTTGAACATGCACTTATAGGTATGATGTAGCATTAGTGTATAAAGCTATTGCCTTGTGTTGGTGATTGCTTTAGGAAAAAAATAGCATCGCAATCTCATAACATGATCATGACAGTTAAGTAATATTGTTAATAGGAAATGTTGGTGTGTGTGTGCTTTTGATGTTTGTTGTGTAACCTTTCCCCTATGCTGTGTATGTCTCTGTTCCCATGAAATACTCGAGGGAAAATGTATAAAGCAAAATAATGAGTTGTTCAAAAAGAATGTAATGAAATTGGGAAGAATGTATGATGATATGGTTATATCAGTATTCCTTCTTGCGTTTCTCTGGACTGAGCTATATTGATGCTGACTGATCTTGGTTTCGTCTTGGAGCAAAGCGACGGAGGAAGAAATTGCGAAATGGTTCGCAGTTCTCTAACACACATAAAGTGTGTAGGTATTTTTATAATGTGTATTTTTATAAGGGAAATACGTAGCACCATAGAATTTCGTAACAGCCCATCAAATCGCATCGCATCTTGGATTTTACGCACGAGGGAAAAATGCGACGTTTCCTGAGTTTCTTGGAGTCTTCTGGTGCCTTTGTCGCACTTAAGGCACAGGGCACACACAGTTGATTCTTGGGAGTCACAGTCACACACACGAGCAATATAGCAAAAAATGCAAAGCACAATTGAAATAAAAAAGTACTATACTAGAAGCAATGGAAATGGTTCGCCTCAGAATGACTATGTTTTTACCTTGTCTGGTTCTACTGCGACATGGTTTGAAAATAAGAGAGAAAATCCTGAGCGGAATTGTTCATGGAGAGGCGAGATGTGAATGTGATGTCAGATACTATTGTACGATGTATGTGTTTTTTTAGTTTTCTAATGGAAAATTGTAAAGAAAATAGCTGAAGCGAGAACTGGAAATGGAAGGTTGCCGAGAGGAGGGAGAAGTGGAGGTGGATGTGGATGATGTTGGTAGTTGAGTAAGTAAAGTAGTAGCAGCTGACGACTGTTAATATTCCATTAAGAATTCACCTCACAAAGCATATATACATAATCTTGCACACTTTTGACTTTTGAATTGGGCGATTTTCTTGGCAAGACAGGGAATGGGAGGTGCTTCCACGCCACCATCACACACAAAAGTACATACACACCGACAGCCACCACTAAGACCACCGTGATCATCATCATCAACCTTTCTCTCACCATCGTTTCCTATTCTCTCTGTGAAAAACGGTGTCTGAATTTCCCTTTTATTTTCCCAGTTTCTCGCCTCTTCTTCTTCGGAAACTTTTCCCAGTTTCCTATTTCAGGCTTCTGTTATTCCATAAAACCTCCATAAATATAAAGTAGATATTGTATAGCAGTACATTTATCAAAAGTATTTTGCTTCTGGTGGTAATGAAGAGGAATAGGTATAAAATTTTCTATTGTGCTGTACTGTTTCCTCCTATGCAATGCAGTGCAAGAAAATTTTCCACGTGGAGGAATTAATCAGGGAAAATGAAGAATACTCATGAGAATCTTCTTCACCTCATATTCTTCATTTTCTTAAGAAGCAAAGTTTCCTTTTTGTTGGCATCTTCCACTTTTGAACTATTTCCCATTATTACCACTTCTTGGAATATTGATGGTGGTCTTGTTGAGAAGTAAAAGCTGGCACAACAAAAACTAAATAATGCGTGCGTATTTTAATGGGTATACATTTCTACCAAAAGCCCTCCGGGTTTTATAGCATCTCCAGCTCGTTTTTTACTGACTTTTTGAAATTTGTTTCATTCATTTGATAAGCTTCTTTGATAGAGTGTATTAGTATTAGGTGCACCACACATCACGCCACTTGTTTGTGTCCACACCAAGTGAACTACACTTCGACTTCGACGTTAACGTGATATCACATAACACAAGTTTTTTGAGTTTTGCTTGGCTCATCACTATCATCATTTTATTTGCCATAGGCATTTCCCGTCAAAAATCCTGACTGGCTGAAATGCGAACGTGAAATCAGGAAACTTGGAAGCCGTCTCGCATCTCATCATTTCAACTCACCACTTTTTGGTGGGGGTTCAGTTCAGGCTCAGGTTGATGTTGAAATGAGCAAGCTTACCTAAAGTAATATTACATGCAGAAGGTATATTGTGGGCGTGTGTATGGCATTTTACAGGGAAAAGAGACAAGGTGGTTATATAGGGAAAAGATGAGGTTTTACAGTTTTTGTTACTGCTGCTGTTATGTTGCTGATGTTTGTTGTTAGTGCAAAAGATGAGAAGCTAGAGTTATGTATAGGAGCTCAGAGAGAGAGGCAGCATCCGGAATTAATTACCACATGCCCCTTTAATTATTCTCTTCAAAATTTCTTGAAACACACACACATCCACCACCAAAGTTTATACAAAGTAGTAGCATTATTGCTAAGCTCAGCAATAGCAGTAAAAGGTTGCAAAGGAGGAATGGGATGATGAGATGAGAAGGCAAAAGGAGGTGTGCTTCTGTTGTGGCATCTCAAAATGCCATTCCTTTTATTCCCCCTTCTCATATTCTCTCCTCTGGTGGTGGATCTTGTTGCTGATGTTGATGTAATGTAATGCATGCATATAATTATTATTATATAGCCACTCTGCTACTGTGGCATCATGGCACACTGGTGAGAGGGTGGAAAGAGCTGGAGAGAAAATGAATTAGCTTACTTTATTCTCAAAACTACTGCTACTTGCTGTTTCTTCTCCCATAACTACTTATCCAAATGAACTTGCTCCAGGGATTTTTCTTCCATCTAAAAAAATATTACTTCAACTTTTTCCTTGGTCTTAGTCTCTGGTACTGCTGCTGTTGTAAACTTTTGCCACGGTCACACATATCACATATAAACATGTCATGTGATAAAATAACAAAACAGCGCAGTGGTACTGGTAGCAGTGCAGTATAAGCAACACCAACAACAATCATAATCATATTCACAACTGTCTAAATAATCTTCTACTTCGTAAGCATTTTCTTAGCAGTTTTTTTCTTGTGAATGGTATTAAAAAGAAAAGCAGACGGAGAAAAAGTGGAAAGTATAAGCAAAAGGTTTTAACACGTCACTCATCAAGAGTATGGCATTAGCATGCAATACGACAAGGAAAAGAAACTTTTTTCTGCTGAAGGGTTACTCTCATAAAAAATAAATATTCAATTTGAAAAGTCATTGGAAGCAAGAGGCGCTCCCATTTTATTGCTCATTTTGCCATGTATAACGAGCAGAAGCGTAGGAAGAGTTTTAGAAGTAATTCCATTTATTTTTATGATTTTTTTTCTCTGTGTGGATCTAAAGCATGCATAATCACATCGCATTAAATTCAATGACGATAAAAGGTACGATATATACTCAAGTATACGCTGTCATTTGAAATGAGCATCTTCCAGAATCCAGTGAACGTAGGAGGCATATTCCAGGCGTTTCATTAATTTATTATTTCAGACATTCACTGATGCATATTCATAAGTTTCATACGTCAACTTCAGGGAAATGGAGTAATGTAATGGGGGTAAATAATGGCACAACTGATTTGCATAATGTATTTCGTAATTTTTTGAGAATCGCCGAATACATTTTTTGGGGTAGTTCGAGCGTTTAATACAGTTTGAATTTTTGGTAGGCTTTTTGTAAAGTTTTATTTTTTTGTTTTATGAAATTTAAGTATTTTTTGTTGCTGTATTTTTGTTTCTCGCCATTTTGCGCTATTTCATCCTGAAAATTGAAGAGACTGATGGTCGAACCTGTCTGGACAGCGACTTTGCGTGTTCACGGAATTTGTGTATTCCAAAAGCATGGGTATGTGATGATTCTCCAGATTGCCCTGATGCCCGAGATGAGGCGGACTGTCACAGTAAGTTTTGTCTGAACTGAAAGCAGACGCAGTTTCACGCGTATACGCAATCAATCACAAAATACACATGTTACACATAACACAAAACTTAGAACTGTAAACTCTAGAAACACGTCTAGAGTTAAACTGACAATAGGACTCAACGTAATATGACATACATAATGAAACAGACACTACTCAAACAGGCGTAGACTAGCAAACTGAAAAAGTATAGCTTAAACATGACAACTGACTATAGCATGCTGTGCTCATTTTGCATGCAAAGACTACAGACCGAAGGGAAATGTAGGATGTTTCTACAACCCAAATGAGTGTTATTACAAATAAGGGCCACAAGGACAGCGAAGGGGAAAAGTCGTCGAAACTCAAATTTGCAACATTGTACAACTTTTTTGCTGGAGCAGGGACAAATTAGACGGGAGGAAAATGAGAAGCAAGAATTTTAGCAGAGCAATATACAAGTTGACTGAAATGACCTGTGTAACATAAAAATGTCTGCTATTGAATATGAACAAAATGTAGGTTTCATATGTAAAACATATGAAAACATACAATGTGTTTATACAACATGCACACTTGTAATATGTGCTTGAGTAGAATTGAGGACACACTCCAACTACAGACTATACCATAAAGGATCCAAGGATGTTTCAAATTAAAAGTGACATGAATGGAAAGTAGAAGGGATAGCAAAAAGGAGGAAAAAGGACAAAAAAGCAAAGACCAAATTTGAATTTTTAAGCTGGTGGTGGTGGCATTTTATGCTACCAAAAATATTCCCTTGTCAGCTCACAGTAAAGGTTACTTGGAATTTGGAAATACCAGTTGAAGTTGATGCAACAGAAAATGTTTCAAGGATCGACGAAAATTCAATGTAATTCTGATGGAGTTTTCTACCAAAACGCAAACCAGCAACATCAACCAAGCCAACAGCAGAGTAGTGGCAGCGTGGCATCCATTACTCTAATAGATGCCAGGATGGATTCTTCTGACTTGAGTTGAGTACAGTCCTAGCCAACCAACCTCAAGTCTTCGAAAAACTCAAGTCAACGTTGTCCACAGAACCACTACCATCACCATCCTTACCAACCACCACCAGTTCCAGTTTTGGAAAATATTTCCCCAAAGGACCTCTATGTGTGTATAGGTTCATGCTCATCATGTGAAACCCTACTACTGTGGTATGTAGACATGGTGGTATGGTGTTTCATGCTGTTCTGATTGAACCACCGCTACTTTTGCATATGGTATTGCTACACAGTTGAATATCTTTTTTTGGTTTCTCTGCTTATTTTTCAATATTACTATTATTATCAGCATCATCATCAACAACAACATGAAAAGGAGAAAGTCTTTTTTGCTGCGTAGTATATAGCTTATAACCAACCTAAACCAAAACAAGAAAAAATTGCAAACTTTATCTTTTCTTCAAGCAGAGTTGCCTGCTCAACGAGCCTGAAACTATATAAAAAGCTGTACAAGAGTGTCAGATTAACTAGTTTGGTTTTCCTTTCACACGCTAGTTGTTGTAATGCGTAGTGGATGTGTGCGAAAATAGAATTCAATATGGTTTTCTTATTACTTTGGTTCGGCTTTTTTCCTATTTATGCTTACTTTAAAAACATGACAAAAAACTCCAGGGACAAAAAGGGTAGAGTAGCATTAGAAAAAAGTTGTTATTACCACAGCTTTAGGTGGTGGCTTACTTCTGTTCTTGTCTGTTCACCATTTCAAAATCGATATTCATTTTTCCATATTATAGAACAAGCTAACAAGCAAAAGAAAAAAGGACATTTTTTTCTAAAGTGAAAGAGTTTGTTCCAATTTCAAGTTCCAAACATTCTAAGCATTATAAGGGAAGGCTGGCTTTTTTCTCTTCTGTTCATCGTGCAAATTGGGCTTCATTTCTTCTTCTTCTTCTTCAAAGCCGTGTTGCACAAGAGAGAAAATACAAGGACATTATTATTATTTGTGTTCTTCTGGGAAACAGGAGAAAAAGGGTATTATACGCCTTTCAAAAAGCCATATATTGTAAGTACTTATATGTATGTAGGTATACATTGTGCATATGGTTAGTATAAGTGTAAAGCTTGCTGCTTTCCCTTTTCATCAACTCAGCTGGAAATAACAGGCTTTGCCAAATAAAATGATATAAGAGAAAATTTTATTAAATTGCTACTTTGACTCAGAAGCGAGACACACACATAGACAGACACACTCGATGAAAAAAGATCAGACGTGAAGGAAGGATGGCAAGTGCAGAGAAAAGGTGTACTGCTTTTATAAAAAGCATACATGCATGATCATCATGATGATAGAAGTTGTGAAAAGAGGGACAGAGAATTGCAAATAAAATGATTCCAGGAATTTTGCACATCCGTTCATTATGCACAAAAAGCACGAAGGGAGAAATAATATAGGCTTGTGTTGTTATGTGCTCTTTTCAAAGGGATCTTTTCTGGAGAAGCTGCTTTAATACTTTGTTCAAAAAAGCTTTTTACATGTAAATGAGATGTGATGTTCATGGAAAAGTTGTGTATTTGTAAGTATGTTTTGGGGTGATGACAGAAAGTACTTGCTCCTGTTGTATATGTATGTATTTCGTTTTCGCCTAGAAGGATAGAACATGTCATTTGAATCTGATTGAAGGAGAAAAAAGGGAGAAAACGAAGAGTAAACATGACAAGTCGGAATTTGGTACTCAGCAGCTAGATACCCACCACCACCATAACCCACTTCCCTTGTTTTATAATTTGAGTTAGTTAGTGAAAAGCAAATAGAAAAGAGGTTTTGTAAAAACTGGTACAGAGGAAATATAGAGAGGGACGACGGTGGATGATCATTAGGGCGATAGATTTGTGATAAGACCACAAACAGAGCATCGAATCGAGTATGTAGCATCAGAGTTTAATTTAAAGTCAACATGTTTTGTAACTGAACTACATTTTTCCGGGCATTGCTTCCAATTTTCAATCGGTGATAGTATATTTGGTAGAAGAAGGAGAGGTGTTGTAAAAAAAAGTAATCGAGATGGATTGGTTGGACTTGCCGTTGATAACGATAACTTGAACAGGCTACATTACAAAATTGGAATTAGTGAGAGAGTGATGAGGACAGGAATACTTCAAATAAAATGTTCTGCTGTGTGCTTTATTTTTTGGCATGTTTTTTGCCTTGGTTGGGGAAATGGAGAAGTGGAGTGGATACGCAGACAGCAGAGAGCAAAGCTGTTTTGTGTGGTGTGATATTTTTGTAAGGAAAGTAGCGTACAATTTCCGCTTCTGATTCTCTGTAGGTCTTTTGGAAACGGATGATGATGATCATGCTGATAATATAATGCTTAGTGAGGTTCAGTGTACTGGAATGAATTGAGGATGACTTTTGGAAAAATAAAAAAGCAGGGAAAAGAGGAAGTGCACATATATTGGTCCAATTTGTAGAGTTGATCTAACCATTTTGTGCTATCAGCAGCACCAGCAAAACTTACAATCAGAGAGAGAAAAAAAACTTCAGCGAGAAAATGAATTGAGCAGTCAACTTGAGTAAATCCACTGGTACTTTTGGTTTGGCTTTATTTTTTGGCTTAGTATTTCTTTCTCCCTCTCGTCGTTTCGTAATAAAACGCAACACATGTAATACAAAATTACTTACTTTTTATCGAAATTGGAGTTTGCAAAAGGATTACAAAAGTTGGCTGGCTGTTTTGTGTGTGTGCTGGGTTTAGGAATTTTTTCAGTGCTGTTTAGAAATTGAACCAAAAAAAAAAGGAAAACTAGAGTGGTGGCTCTGGCTTGGCTATGGAATCTGTTTTTGGAGTTTTGCTTTCGGCGTAAAAGATAAATTCCTGA
Organism: Entomobrya multifasciata; assembly: GCA_034693345.1. Taxonomy (NCBI): domain Eukaryota; kingdom Metazoa; phylum Arthropoda; class Collembola; order Entomobryomorpha; family Entomobryidae; genus Entomobrya; species Entomobrya multifasciata. The sequence continues at coordinate 38,641 of JAQFXM010000087.1, read as the reverse complement.
GTTGGGTCCTGATAACGCAAGTACATATTTATTCCAGAAAATGGACAAAAGCGGCCAGGCAAGGCTCATCCAGTCATGTATAGTGTATCCGCCTTTTTTTCTTGCTGCTTTTCCCACATGGTCACGCAGTACTTACTTAGGAAAATGGAGATGATGATGATGATCTACAATTTTTCTCTTGCCATTGTGCCCTCCAGGTTCGTTTTTCTTTTTCTCAGAAAAGAAGCTTTACTTGCAACTTTTATTTCTCGACAAGACACTGGACTACTGGAGAAAGTCAACCAGAAGGAGAAGACACATTGGAAGAAGCGCGGTGCGGTGTTGCTAATAAATTGCTTAGCATTATAAGCAAAATTGTAAGTAATGCTTCGTGCCGCAATGGCGTTTGCAGAAAAAATATCTTTTCACATGAATCTGTTGACATTTTGCTGGCTGGTAGTCCGGTCCACTAGCATTTATTCCTGTCTGGTCTTCGACTTTGCCTTCATCGTGCGTCGCACACGTTGTATGACCAATTCTCTGAAGAGCGGTAGAAAAAACCATCGCTTCTTCTGACACTGCCATTTTTCTATGCTGCTTTTTCTGCAAAATGCCATTCGCAAAGCCATTAATTCTTTCGCTCCCAGATATCATGATGGTGATGATTTTTATTTTTTCGGAATAAAGACTCACTCTTCTCCCACGATCTCTTATGCTTTTTAATATTTCATGAAAATGCTGATGATCATCATAATAACATTGTTGATCTAGTTTGTGATTGGCTCATTTTTTTATTATTTACTTGTGTTTGTGATGTGTGTAATAAAAAAAGAAGAAAAGAAAGAATGTGCTTTAATAAAAAGGTTGCCTCCGTAGGAAATGTCATTTTGATGACGATATGATCATAATCATGATGATCGCTGCTGGGTTTTTATATATAGGATATCGCTCACTCGAGAAAGCTTTATATTTTATTATTCCGCATGTCAGAGTGTCCTCTGTGGCTTTGATGGTAATTCTGCAAAATATAATTTATTGCTTGTCTAACTCATCGCAAAAGGCTGAAGGAAAGCTACACAGCAGATACTTTGCTTTTTCCCACCGCAACATGACATGAGGGCGATTCATTCAACTGTCAGGCTTGTCACTGATATTAGCATTTCCCATATGCATCCTCTATTGTAAGCTGTGCTAAACTATGCTGCTCATTCATTATCTCATAGGCGGAAGCGCCATAATAAATAATGAATGAATGCTAAGCTGAACGCATTTGGCTGCCAAGATTATAATAATTATAGTAAAATTGGCTTTATAGGTGGCATGTCACATGTGGCATCCAACAATAAATTTTCAAAAAAGGGGTGTATATCGCTGAACTGTGACGAAAAAGGGGCTAGTGACGAAAAACTAATTACTGCCATTTTGGGTGTCATGATTTGATTTGCATCAAAAAAATTAAATGGGGCATACGCATATTCGTGCTTAATTGATTATATATATATTAAGAAATAAATTTGCATGAGACGATCTTCTTTGAAAACTATCCTTTTCAGCTAAAAATTTATAACAATTTGGGCTAATCTGGGTGCTTTTTTCTTTGCTCAATCAATTTTTACAGGTAACTTCACATGCAGTATAGACCAGTTTACTTGTGTGGAAGGTACATTGAAAAAATGTTTGCCGCTGACGTGGGTATGCGATGGAATGCCGGACTGTGCCAATGACTCGGATGAGAAGGCTTGCAGTAAGAAATAAACTTTTTTTTGTGTATAAACTAACCTATTTTCTTCATCTCCTTTAAAGCTGACAATCTATTTAATTTATTCGTATTTATGCTACACTTTCCAAAATAACTACTTTATGTTTTAAAATTGGGTTAGCTTCGTGATATGTTATTTTGATTTCAACGGGTGAAAAGTGGGTTGTTTGAATGTCAGGATTTAAAGAGAAGGCCGCAAGCTTAAATTTGGGAACTGGGATGGGTGATCAAATCACTGTAAACTCTAAGCAAAATGCCTTCAGAGAAAAGCTGTGATAAATGATGATTAGCCAAGCAGAAATAATGGAGCACAAGTATCAACATTGGACCAAGAAACATAACATGTAGTACAAGTACATGCTATTTTATGGCAATAATGTTTTTGGATATAGCTACTTGACTCGCTTATTTTGCTTCTCTCTGAAAACTCCAAGCCACTCGAGAACTCAGCCAACAACAATAACAATATCAGACAAATAGGAGTAATAAGGGGAATAATAATAATCTGGGAAAATCCAAGTTGTACACTTGACTATATAGAGAAAATAAGTGTATTGAAAGTGGATCTGTATGCGTAGTGGCAAGGATTCTTGTTAGCATACATATTTTGTAAAGATAGTGAAGGCGACAGCGAGTAGTGGCATAGCATAATGTTCCATGTTCCTTTGTACAATTTTTGGTGTGAGTGTCGTAATAATAATAGAAGGGGCATTCTCTTGGGAATATCCATGAGATAGTAGGAGTGACTTTAGCAGGATAAAAAACAACTGCTTCGCTCTCTCAAATTGTACGATAGTGATAGAGATGGAGGAGAATATGAGATCAAAACACATTTTGTTAAGAGTAGAGTGCACATATACAATGTAGTAAGCAGGCAAAAGTGAATTGGCAAAAGTTGTTTTGAATTTAGAATATATATATCATCATATATGTGAAAGTAGATACCTTATTTAATATATGGATAAGGTAAGGTGTAGGTTTTGAGTTTAGGGAAAATTTAGTGAAAGTGTCTGGGTGTGTGTGTGTTTGAGTCTGAGAAAGCGGTTTAAAGTTGAAACAATTCAGTTTTGCATGCTCTCCTGAGGCTCTCCTCAATGGCTTTCTTCCATGAGGATTTATTGCTTGGATTTGCCTGCCTGAAAACTCTCTTTGAGAGGAAAAGAAAAGGAGAGAGAGAGATGTACGTACTTACGCTAGACATACATACACACAAGTTTTAGTACTACTTCCTCTCTGCCACCATCACCACCGCCACCAACAACTCAACTCAGGCCAAAATCCAGATTTTTCACATATGCTATCCTCATCCTCACCAACTCTCTTCTCGTCATGAATGAATATACATGCATGCTTTCCTTTAATATTATTATTACATATTTCTCTACTAGAAATAATATAGCAATAGAAAATGTTCTTTTCCCAACAAAACTTTCTCTTCTAATGCTTTTCTCTTTTGTTATAAATAAATGGCACCCTTTTCCCATTTATAGGTTCAAGCTTATATACGCACATATACTTTCTCGTTATAACATATATTTTTCTATATGTATTATGTTATGTTATTCACTTTACGAAAATTTCATGAGAAAGAGAACGAAAGGTTTAAGTAGAGAAAGTGAGATTGAGTCTATGTGTCTGTATGTGTTTCTCTTTTTTTCTTCTTCTTTTTACACAAGTTTCTTGTCTCTCCCACTTTACGCTCTTATTGGCGCTGTCCCTTTTCATTCTCACTTGAAAATCTCACTTGTTCTTCTCTTCTCAAATCGTTTTCTCCAAAATCGTAGCCAGTAGTCCAACAACTTTACCAAACAAGCCAAAAACATACTTTACCCATTTTGACTTAAATAATGAAATTATTATGACCATTGCTCATTCATTCACTCAGCCAGCCAACCAATCTAATACATACTACCAAAGTAAAGTAGTACTTCACTTACTTCCATCTTACTAAAAAGTGTTCCTTTTTGTACTAACAAAGACTTTCATCCTTCTTCTTCTTTACAACAATCCATTTGACATTATTTTACTTTATTTTAACTTTATTCCCGTCTATTTCCCTTTTCCACAAAATTCCATTCCAACTCCAACACACTGCCATTTCGCAATAATAATATTTCCTCTATTACCACACCACTCCATCCACTCATTCAGCCCACAATGAGCAAAGTGCAATTTTATTCTTCTTGTAAAAGCATTATAAAAGGCACAATCAGTGGTAGGTTGATAAATATAGCGGTGGAGAAGGGACAGGATGATGACTCAACCAACTTCTCCGTTCATTCAAACCAAAGTGACACTATCTTCTTTAAACCTCAAGCAAAAAGTAGAGTGGTCCCACATACTCTTACACTAAAATAGAATGAAAATGAATAAAATAGGACGACAATGTTTTTGTTCTCTTTTTAAATTACGTAATCTGAACCCTTTACATGTTAGATGATAAGAAGGACAAATTCTAAAAAGCTAGCCATCGCATTGCTAAAAGGCAAGACAAATATGTATACTCAACCAACTTTGCTTTTTTGTCCAAAAGTCCTTCACAAAACAACGCAACGATATTATTATGTATTCCACATATACATACAATGCATGTACGCTCATAAAAAAAGTTTCTATTAAGAGAGAAAGCAGCAATCCAGCTAACCAAGCACAAAAAAAAGAGTTTTGAAAACGGACGGACAAGGGATACGAAATTTATCTTGCCAGGCAAAACGAGTGAAAAAGTTTGACGAAGCTCATTCCACTTGACTTTTTCGTTCGTGAAAGAAGGAAAATCAGAGTAAGTTTATTTATATAACATAACTTTTTAAGTCTCAAGTCCAAAAAAATAAGGCATAAGGGAAAACGGGCAAAAATAAATGAACAACTTCATCTATCTCCTTTTCCTCTCTGTCCGCATCCATCCCGCTTTCTTTTGTCTTTACCGAGTCAACCTTCAAGAGAGTTGGAGAAAGGCTTTTGTTAGGATGTACGTATACGTGTCCGTGTCCTTAAAACCGGAAGAGATTGGGATGCATTTAAAATGAGAAGGACTTGACTGACTGATAAGAAGAAATAATAGGGAGCTGGCTACAATTCTAAAGCTATAAAGTTTAGATAGGTAGATCGAGATTTTTTATCGGAATCGTGAATCGTTTATGTATATCCTCTTTTTGGTTGGTTTGGTTGTCTTTTGTCTTTCAAAAGCAAATAAAAGTCAAATGAAATTACTTCTCGTAAAAAAAGTTTGATGGGAAAAGCGGGGAAAGCTAGAAAGAAGAAACTCTTTTGCTACATACTTATCAACAGCAGTATAAGCAGATAGGGAAATAGTTCATGGCTGACTATTATGATGGAAAAAAGATTTGTCAAGGAAGAAGAATAAGGGCTCATATAAAGTATTACAATTATGATTATTATTGCTAGCGACCTAAACCAAACAAGCATAGTATGCTCATCATCCTCGTTCCCTTTATTCTTCGATGCATAACAAAATGTCAGAGATGGAAAGGATGGCGAATGAGAAAGGAATAGAATGAATAAAAAATTGACTCGAGCTTTATGCTCATCTTACAAATTCATACGAAAACTATGTGAAGTGAAGTAAACATACATAGTATGGAAAATCTCTTATGTTTAATAGGAAAATGAACAAGAGTGAGTTTTATTTTTCGTCATCGAGTTTCGTTATCTCTCTCCAGTTCTCAAGCTACCTATATTATGCCCGTTGTGGAAATGAGGGATGAGGAATGAGTACGGACAAAGTCATAAAATATGAGATTAATGTTGCATGAGAGATGGAGACAGCCCAAAACTCTCTCCTGTGTGAGCCGAGTTGAACTAAACTGAAAAACGAACACATTCAAAGAGCAAAACCTTATGAAATAGAATTACCAACTTCTATACCTATTTTTCACAAGAAGCTCACATATTATGCACATGTAACCTAACAAGAAAGGGTTTCGGATTGTGGAAGTTGACAATGATGATGACACAAAATACTCCTTTTTGTATACCAGCTTTATTTAAAGAGTTGAGTGGTGGTGGGAGAGAATAGAGCGAAGCTTGTCTTCGAATTTTTTTCCTGTCGTTTTCCCTCTCTCTCCGATTCTAAAGCAAAAATATTTTATAGAAGACCTTTTAAGAAGCATAACTGATGAAGAGCAGGGGAAAAAGGAAAAAATGTTTGCAAAGTTGTTGGTAAAAAATGAACCCTTTCTCTCATCACTGTACACAAAACAGGCATACACTATACACATTACTTACCTTGCATGTTTAATGCATGGGCTGGGATGTTGTTTCTGTCTTCTCTCCTACATTTTTCTCCTCAAAAAGTCAAACCAAAGTAAAAGCAACCTTTTTGAACGTCGTAGTTATCATCATCATCATCATGTGTGCATATATGTGTGCAATAATAGTAGGTTTAAAAATAGGGTACATTACATATAAAAGTTACGCAAGGGAAAGTGTTGGCCTATTCAAACTTACTTTCTCTTGCCCAATGTTTTTGTGGTTTACTCAGCATTATTTCATTCCTCGAAAACACAACAAGAAAAAAAGATTGAAGGTTGGGTAACAGTGGCCTTGTTACCGTAATGTGTCTGGTTGAGAAGATTTAAACCATTAAAAGGATTGTAATGAGAATTGTCAACGAATCGCAATCATGACTTTAGGTCAGACGCATGTCCTTTATGTAAACCCTTTTTTATGAAGAAAAAAGTTAGAAAAATGGTTTCTTAATCCTTTTGCACTTGACTTTGTCCAAAAGGTTGATGATGATAAGGCAAGTAATATGTGTACCTTTTTTCTTCGCAACGTACAAAACTGCGAGAGAGAATGTTAAACTGTGCAAAAATAGATTAAATAGGTTGAAGTTAAAGATGTTATGAAAGGAAGAACAAAGCGAACATAAAAGAAAAAAGCCAAATGTATAAAAAAACTTTTGCTTGCTTAGATATTTTATTATTTGTATACATATCTCTTTCCTTTTTTTGAGCCTGTTCTTAGTCACGTTGAAAGTGCTGTATTTCTGCGTGGCTTTGCAACGTGCTGGGGAAATCACAGGGAGCTTGCTTTTTCCCATATGCCTGCATTGCATTGCTAGAGCTTGCTGTCCTTGAGAAAGCTTTTTGGTTGGATTTGAAGTACCAAAGATTACAAAATATGTATGAAGAAAATGCGAAAAGTAAATGCAAAATGTATGTCGAAGTCAGTGTAACAAATTATTGTATAAGAATGCTATCGTATGGTTTTGGGTACAATATGTGTGCAAATGGAAATGCTCCACATTTCTCAATTTCATCAACTATTCAAGGTTAAAACTCAATATGTACTTGTGCTACATTATTACAAGCAGAGAAGATTGGATGGAAATAAAGGAGACACACAAAGAGCAAAATTTATGGAACGCCAACGCAAAAAAAATATAAGCAACGGAAACGGAAAAGGAAGGAATCAACGGGTGATTTGGCGAAAACAATTTTCGCATTGACATTTTACATAAAAGTTGACAATGAAAAGGGGATTTAGCCGACATCTAAAATGACAAATCACATAATTTAATTTACGTCTTATCATTTCAATGACAATATATATTACATTCTACATTCCAAGAATACTACACAAAATAGAACAGACACACTTTGCTTTTATTTTATTAGTGCTAAGTGAAGTTTTATGTTCAATTTATGTAAATGTGCCCTTAATAAAAGAGATGAATAAAAAAGTTTACTAAAAGGAGATCTTTTTATTTAACTTTTTTTAACCGTGTAGATGCAACGTGTACGTCAGCAGAGTTCACATGTCGAAATGGCAAGTGTATTGTAAAGCACTGGGTTTGTGATGGAAATAATGACTGCACGGATAACTCCGATGAGGAACACTGCCCACCGAGAAGTTGCACTCCTGGGAAGGATTTCATGTGTAAAAATGACTCCAGTTGTATTTTGGCAACATGGCGCTGTGATGGAGAGTATGACTGCGCGGATGGAAGTGATGAAAGAGGTTGCTCTTCCGATCACGCTAATGTAACTTCCCGTTGCGGCAAACAGGAATTTGAGTGTGGAGATCGACTAACCTGTATTCACAGCTCTTGGTAAGATATTTTACATTTATGCATGAATGAATGACTACTAAAGAAAAAAAGTAATATGCACTTTCGCCAACTTTTTTTGCCCTGGTGTCAGTATATTTTGTAATATTTTTATTTTTCATAAAAAGAAAAAAATGATTGATGGGATGACAAGTGCACACACATCACTTTCAATTTCGTTATTATATAGATAGATTGAATAAATAATAAGTTTGTGTTAGAATAATACATTATTCAATTCCAATAGGGTTTGTGATAATGATCAAGACTGTCCTGATGGTTCCGATGAAGATGAAGCGCATTGTCAGCACGTCAACTGCAGACCAGACCAGTTCCAATGTAGAAGTCTCGAGTGTATTCCAGGTCATTTGCAGTGTTCAGGCAGTCCAGAGTGTTCAGATGGGAGTGACGAGGAGAACTGCTGTAAGTATAAAAAACAAACTAACAAATATACCATCCATATTTATTATCTGAAAGTACCAGACCAGACACCAGAAGCGAACTGAACTTGCTTGTTCCCAATTTATTTTTTTCAATATTATTATCATGGCCGCGTATTACAAGACATGTACAAGATTTAACGCGTTCTTTTTTAAAGAAAAAAAAGTACATGATGGTGGTGCATGGTAAATGATAATGTATTGGAGGCATTCTGGTGAAGAAAGCGAGAATAACTAGAGTATATATAGAATCCAGCCTTGAGCCTTTTAGTGGAACACTTTTTTTCTAGAAAGCGCAAATAGTAAAAAGAAGAGAAAGAGAGACCCCTTTTGTGTGTGTCGTTTTGGCAAGAGACCCTTTATCACTAAAGCCCATATCATGTGTCAAGCGGCAAGCAAGGAACAATGGCCGCGTAGCCTATCAATCATGACAAGGGACTCTCTTTCTGGCACGCTGAAGCACATTAGCACACCAGCAGCCGCTCATTTTCCCCACACCTCCCTTATCCAACAATCCAACATCCAACCCTGCAGCAAACCAAACCAACTACCCTAACTAGTTTTCCAAGTCCTTTTCTCCACTGCTATCTCACACATTTTATCTAGTGGCCATTATGGTGGACAATGTAATATTTGTTGGTTACTACATACAAGCCGTTATAACATAACAGCAAAGGAGTTCATTCTCGTTTTTCTCATTCCATTCTCTCTTCCTTCTTCTTGCTGGATTTATGATGCACACTTCGTATCGTGTGAACTTCACAATGTCTTGTCGCTTTTCTCCATCTACTTCTATTACCACCAGCACCATCATCACTAACCACCACACAGTTATTACTATTATGAGTATTATTGCCATTAGCAAGTTTAACTGTGTGTATACATCTTTAAAAGGAAGTACCAGATTCCTTTTTTTCTTCATGCTTCTCCTCACATTTTTTTACTCAGCTTATTTCTTCTTTTTTTGTATGTGCAGCTCTTTACGGCCCCGGAGGAGCACTTGGGAACGGCACGAGAATTATCGGCTCGGGGTGTAACCATAAGACAGAGTTTGACTGCGGCTCCTCCTGTATTCCCCTTGACAAGGTTTGCGACCAGAAAAATGACTGCGGTAACTGGGCGGATGAGCCAAAGGACAAATGTGGCGTCAACGAGTGTGCTGTGGGGAATGGTGGATGTGCTGAGATTTGTGTTGATACCGCTGCCAGCTTCTACTGTGAATGCAAACAGGGCTTCAAACTTGTCGGAAATTACTCCTGTGAAGGTACGTGTAAACACAACAAAAAAGGAGAAAACATAATAATGTATAATAATCATAGTAATAAGTCGAAATACTTAATTTCACAATGTAATACCACACAATAGTATATAAGTTATGTGTAGAAACTTTACCCATCTTTGCAAGTTGTGGCAATGTAGCAATCTTATCATCTTCGTGATCTTCATTTTCTTCTCCAGTTAACAAAGTAGAAAAAGAAAAGAAATGAAACCAAGAAAAAAAATCGTCCATCCGTTCATTTCTCTTTTGTACTTTTTTTGTTAGCAATGTTTGTACCACCATCCATTCTTGTATTGCAGGCACATACAATTTTAGCAAGATTTTTTTGTATGTGTGTACGTCTTTTTTACTCTTAATGGCCCTCTGACCTACTTTTTTGCAGTATCATCATCGTCCTCGTCAACATCCTTCTCATAGATTCCGCTTCTTTTCCTTTTTTCAACTTAATACACGACGACACAGTTTAAGTCGAGGAGAATTTATACTTTTTTCTGTAGTGTGGTTAACTTGTAGTTTTTACACAAAAAGCAATAGTTGATAGTTCAGTGGAGTAGTAGAGCACCTTTTTTCTTTCTTAAAGAGTTCCAAAAACTGAAACTATTATCTTTGTGCCAAGCCAAAAGAGAAAAGAAGTAAAGTTGTTCTAGTGAATAGAGTGGTTGGTTTGGTTGATGGTGAAGTAATCCATCCGTGGTGATATTTTTTTTAAAGTAGAAAGCTATATGCCCTATTACCATTATTATTACCAGCTAAACTTGTTCTTCTCTGTTGTACCTCATTCACTACTACTACTACTTTGCTTTTACAATCCGATGAGGATGATAACGATGATGTTGATGGCGATGCCGTGATGATGTTCTATCTTTTTTGCCAAAAAAAAATCCACCAAAGAGGCTCAGGAGGGAGACGCAAAGCTGATTCATGGCTTGGGTCTCGCTCAGTCTCCTCAATCCTCATTTAATATAGACGAGAAAAAAAGGATGAGAGGAAAGTAGGTAGATAGTTAGTCAGAATAATATACAGGTACACATTACACAAGATATATATTCTTTTGCTCTTTCGTCTTCTTAAACTTTATCATCATGATCATCATTTTTTGTAAGATCGTCTCGTAGTAGTCATCATTATTATTATCTTGTTCCAGGAACAGCTTTATTAGTACACACCGTCCGTTCTCTTGTCGTCGTACATGCTGTGATACTTATGACGATGAGGATATAGTCAGTTCATAGTGTACACAAAGTCAAGCTTATTGCAAAGCAATGTGATTGCGAAGAAAAGTACTAAACTAGACTACTGCATCCCATTTTATATTTTGGTATCATACCTTGTGTTGTTTATAGTAGCTCAAGTACACTTTCTGCATGAACAAATAAGTTGGTTGAAATTGGGAGAAAGTCTTTTATAGTTTCACCGGCTCGTTATAGCGTTAGAAATTGTATTATTATTAGAGAAAAGCAAAAGAAGTTTAATGTTATATATACTATTTATATGGCAGTATGGTTAGTAGGCCAGTTTAGATTGGAAGAAGACGAAATGGGGAAAGAATGAAGGGACTCACTTTGGGGAACGGGAAGCATAGATCAATTTAGGATGCTAGAAATGGCCTTCGTGGTGTGTTATTTCTTTGCTCTTTATAGCGAATAGTGATGGCGACGACGCGAATGCGGCGCGACGTTGGTGAAAGTGGAAGTAGAGGAATAAAGAGTAAAGGAACAAGAAGTAAAGTCTGTGGTTGAGTTTCTCTGTAAGTTTTTGAAGGTATTTTGGTATTGGAAATTGGAACAGAGGAAAGGAATAGCACATCCTCTTATTTTACTTTCTTGGAAAAAGAAAAGCCGATGATGTTCAAAATGTTGAAGAAAAGTTGATGACGATGATGATGGAAAAATAATCGAAGATTTTGTATATAGTTTGTATAGTGTAGTGGTTTGGTAGAATTTTGAACTAGTTTGGTTTTTGGTTCTCTCTCCTCCTCCTCAGCAGCTTAAAGGTTTAAAGGTTTGTGTTCATGCTCCATAAACATATTTGAAATGATGACGACAGTAAACTGTAATAATCCGTGAGGATTTATCCCTTCAAATTTATTTTTCTTCTTCTTTCAATGCAATGCTTTCTTATTTCTCTCTTTTTTACCAAACAACACAAACAAAAATGGACCGCAATTTTTTTTAAATCAAGAAGAAAAATAGAGCGAGCATAACATCTGCAACCACGCACACAGCTAGAGCACATTGAAAATATAGTAATAAGAAAAACAAGCCAAATTACACGCTTTTCTTCTTTTGAAGTAGAACCATTGTTCATAAATAACCGCATTTAACGTTTAAAAATAGAACTCGATTTTCTTTTTTTCTGGGTCGTATTTTGAATTAGCATACTTTCACACAAACTGATATTGCTATATTGCCACTGGGTATATTATAAGAATTTATGTGAGGGCCCAGAAATCATGAATTACCAACAATTTGTAAGCAATGAACGAACAACAACGCAATGAAAAAACTAGGCTAGTATTGCCTATCTTTTTATTCCAAAAAATGCAGCAGTAAACGTAAATAACACTGATAGATCGATGAGCCCTGGCATGATAAAAATGTGGAAAACGTTGGCTGCAAAATGTGATGATGGTGAATGTAGTGATCATGATGATGACAAAGAGTGAGCAGCAGTAGAAAAAAAGTATTGATGCTTATTCTGCAGCATGTTAGTCAGGTTTGTGTTCAATCATTTCTGTGCTAACTTTCTCCTTCGCAATTTTCCCTTTTTGGGATGAAAGCAACGAGAAAATTGTGCCGCTGTTGTGAAGAAAGATGATGGGAATAACTTTTTGTCAGACTGAAAAAAAACAGAGAAGCAATCTAATAATCATAACAATAAAGTTGAAAACAAAAAAAGTTTTTCGGGGAATTGGTTTGTTGGATTGAATTGGGAAAAATGTGTTTTCTCGGAAATGTCTATGTGGTTTACGTGCTACCATTAAGGTACACTTTGTACGTAGGTGGGTTATATTGTGTAAGAGACTCAATTTGTGTGGCTTTTTTTATCTCTTATTGTCTTTTTCTAGTATAATGCTTATTTGCTGTTTTCTTGATGTTGTTTTTGGTTGATTAGACATTGATGAATGCGAAATTCCTGGGACGTGCTCACAAATGTGTACGAATGAAAAGGGGTCGTTCAAGTGTGAGTGTTTGGAAGGCTACCTGAGGGATCCCAAAGATCACACTAGATGTAAAGCTGTGGAAGGTCACGCCTCTCTTTTGTTCGCGCTTCGACATGACATCAGAAAGATCTCGCTGGATCATCTCAAGGTACTACATAGACAGGTTTGCTTAAAAACACGTCTTCACTTTTTATCATAAATCTCAAGCTGAGCGAATTTGTTTCGATGTTTATAGCTTTATCTATAGTTTAGTTCGATTGTATGTAAAGTAAAGTAATGTTTTAAAAAAGAAACTGAAAGAATCGTCAGATTTATTTTTGGCTTTATTGTAGCCAAGCATTGTTTTCTTGATGCTGGAAGACAATAGGTCATAGTAAGCTTTTCTGCTTGGAGAAACAAGAATCTCATTTGATGTGTGAGTAATCAAGGGAGAAAAACAAGTAATGATTGTGTGGGTTTTTGTTTGTTCCTTTTCCTGCGCCGCCTCCGTCCATTAGATGACCCAAATTGTGGAAAGTACCAGAAGTGCATGTGCCCTTGACTATATGTTCAGGACTGGAATGATTTTCTGGAGCGATGGCCACGATGGAAAAATCTACAAGTGAGTAAACGAAAAATAATGTTGTAGCGTAACAGTAAATAAAGTAGGTATATTAAATTACACATCTGTATAGGTATTTTCTGTGTTGTGGGTATTTGTTTGTGTGAAATCAGTGGAAAAAGAATGAAAGCTTTTGTGTAGTAGTTGTAGCAGGCACTTTGATGAATTAGAAAAACGTCTGGGTGAAAGTTAACGGTAATGATGATGATAGTGATCATGGTGGTGTGGTTTTGGTGCAATACGTTGGGTGAAACGATAGTGATGAGATTGCTTTTTGATTTCCCAGAGCTCCTATAGATGAAGGGAACGCCAAAAACGTGGTCATTGAGGACGGATTGAGCAACTCAGATGGGCTGGCAATTGACTGGATCTACAATCACATTTACTGGACAGACTCCGGCCGAAAAGTGATTGCCGTTGCGGAGTTGGATGGGAAAATGAGAAAAACGCTCATTAAGGACGATCTCGTTGAGCCACGCTCTATTGCAGTCAATCCTATTGACGGGTAAGAGATGAAATAAACTGAAACTTTCTCTTTTGTTGTGGTTTGGAGTGTAGAGTTTTATTAGTAAATAGAAAATAAAATAATTGGTATGTATCTCATTATTTTTTGGTTAACAGATGGATGTACTGGACAGACTGGGGAGTGACTCCTGGTCGCATTGAGCGAGCAGGAATGGATGGCTCCCATCGTGAAATTCTGGTGAATACCAATCTCAAGTGGCCCAATGGTCTTACCCTGGATATGGTCCAAAGACGTATTTACTGGGTGGACGCTAAGCTTAACTCGATCTCCTCATGTAACTTTGATGGTAGTAGCAGACGACTAATTCTCCAGTCGGCAACTACTCTCGCTCATCCATTCTCAATTACCACCTTTGAGGACTACGTATACTGGACTGACTGGACCAATGAGACTATCTTCAAAGCTAATAAATTCACGGGCAAGGAGGTCACTCCACTTCTACCCCCAAACACGGTATGTATGCAAATGTAATAAAGAAACATCCGCTACGAATTTTAAAGGGAACAAAGAACAACTCAATCCGTTTTATAGAACTAGTTTTTTTGCTGGCTGCTATTCTACGTTTTTGCATAATCGGCTCAGTTGCTTTCCCATTTCAATGCAAATTACAAAAAGAAAAGGGAACGCGAGATAATAGGGAAAAATGGAGAGCTGGGATTGGGATAAAAAACGAGAACGAAAAGGAATGGTTACGACCTCATTCCATCAAATGGCGCATATTTCGTTTACTTACATAACATCTTTCCATTGCATTTTGTGTGCCTTTTTTCTGCTGGAATTTACAATGTCGAAAACTAAATTTTTCTCTCATTTTTTCTCATGAAATATATAGTTTTTTCTGTTTAAGAATGAGTCTAAGTTGCACAATTTTTTATTACCTTACCTTCTTATTTTTTGGTTGGCAGGTGAAACATGTGATGTCAGTGCACGTGTACCACGCGTATAGACAACCAGATGGGGAAAACCACTGCACTCCATTAAACGGACGCTGCTCACACCTGTGTCTACCCGCACCACGAATCAACGATCGATCCCCTCTCATAGCTTGTGCTTGTCCGGATGGGTCCATGCTCACAGAAGATGGTCAAAATTGTGCACCAGACCCTGGTAAGAACCTTGTTTGATCTTGTCTTCTGCATTTTTAAATCCCCTATTCTTTTCTTCTTGAACAAAACATGTAATGAAGAAAATAGCTCTAGAAAAGAAAATAGAAAGGGCTTCATTAATATTTGGTGGTCCATATATATTGACCAACTTGCTGCATGGTTTGAAAATACGTGTGAGCAAGCAATGCATCGCGTTGAAAAATTAACCAAAATGGGAAATTAAATTTTCAAATAATGCATTATTTTGTTTGATTGTCTCTGTCCAATTTGCTTTCTGGGGCTTGCCTTACCGAAAATCACAAAAAATCGTGCATGAAAATAGATACTATTGAGGCAAACGATGCAGCACGCATCTCTACCGAACTGAGTAACGGGGATGCGCCACCAAAGAATGCCACATGGGGAAGGGCTTACCGACCTCCAGAGTCACCTTCAAGGTCTTATGACGAACTGGAGGCAAATCGACCACCAGCCGAGCTCTCTAATGAAGTACAAAGAATTATTCCAGCAGAGTCAGGTTGGTATATGAGAAGATGAACACAAGCCGCAGTTGTTAGCAGTTTGATGTTAACCTTGGCTTAGATTTTTTCTTCTATAAATAATTTGCTAAAATTGGGATATTTGGGGAATATGTAACAATATTGTATGAACAGCCATTAGCAAACTATAATTGGGGCTTAGCACATTTCTAGGAAAATTAGAAGTGCAGAAATAATTGGATTTGTGTGTTGGTTTGTGTTTTCTTTAGGATATAATAAGCAACATGAGAATGAAAACTACGCACGTAGTGGTATTAGCGGGCCAGATGCGGGCACAGTCGCTGGTATTGTGATTGGCACTCTGACAGCACTTCTAGTCCTCGTTATCCTTGTAAGTTACATCGCAAAATCTCTGGCGATGATGATGATGTTGATAATCATTATATGGTGCTGTTGTGCAATGATTTCTCTCACATTGTCTCAAATGTGTCGTTTGTTTTTGTTCTTCTCTGCGTTAATTTTAGGTGGTGCTGGTGTTGTACCGTCAGTTTTTCGTGAAGAACGGGGACAGTATGAATTTCGACAATCCGGTCTACCGGAAGACGACAACAGAAGACCACCACGCGGTCTCGATAGAAAAGACGCGTGGCTATCACAAGACTTACCCAGCAACGATATCAGAAGAGGTGAGTCCTGGTGCACCATCACCACCAAACAACTCAACCAGTAACAACAATGCACAGTCCTACCCCCTCAGCTCGGCCATCATTTTCCACGGAACTCTTTCCAAATTGGCCAAGGCACATCAACGCCAATATCCGCACTTTTAGAGTCACCCAATGAACACAATAAAATAACCTCTTTTATTAAATTCACACACATAAGAAAAAATGCTACTATCAGAAAAATAGTAGGAAGGAAGGCTAAACAGTACCTCTTTTTTTAATGGAAGGAGGCGATCAAAAATATAAAACATGCATGATCACACACGTCACAACACTGACATAGCCAGTGAAGCACATATTTTTTTCACATCACCGAATCTTTTTACTATCACTTTTGCCAACACAATCATTTCACATATATATTTACTGAAGCAAACATGTAATCAAACAAGAAACCCGACAACATTTCTGACGGTTTTCCAAAACACAAAATTGATTTTGTGGTGACAAAAGAAAGAAATAGGAAAAAATGGTGACAATGATGACGAGATGATGAATTTAAAAATCATGGAATATGTGAACCTCGAATCTGTCCAAATTTCATTACTACTAAACTATAAATGTATACTTTATGTATATCGACTACTTCGACTAACAGCAAAACTTTTTCTTTACATAATTCAGACGTAGAAAGGTGAAATAGCCTTTTATCATTGGTTTTATGCACATATATTCATACATAACAAGAGAAATATATATATTATTAAACTGACTCTGCATTGGAAATTTAAGTGATTTAATTTTCACTCATAAATATATGTATGTGTGTAGGTAGATCTTTACCAAACTTTCACTTATAGAGAAAAATGAACTACTCACGTTAAGTTACTTTGCTAGAAATGTTTACTGGCTTTTAAAATCAATACAGTGTAAGTGTACATACATAACAACAGAGCTAATAACAGAGAAAGTATACTACATAAATTAAATTAGGAAAAAGTACATAACTGGATTAAAACTGTCAACTATTTCGAATTAATAATATAATCATTATATTATCTCTCTGACCTAAAACTATTAACTAAATAATAAAAAGCTCCAGCTGGAAATCGCAAGTAAATTCGGTTAATCTACGGGTAAAAACGTTAGATGCCAAAGAAAATATAATGATATTATATTCTACTTGTAAACTTGGTTAGATATTATGAATGTGGTCAAAAACAGGAGAAAACTGTACATAATAAACATATAAGGAATATTTTTTATTTCAAGCATGAAAACTAAAGTGTATAAATTGAGGCTACAGATAAATAGGTTTACAAAAAGTTAGTATTTAATGACATGCTTTTTCTAAGACTACATACTGTATGTATAGAATGCAACCAATTATTGAGGACATCATTCAAACTCGCAACAGTATTAGCTGCACAGTTAACATAAGTTTTTTGGAAATTATAACGAAATAACTATTCTGATAAAAATGATAGCATCGAAAATTTTCCATTATTAGTAGCGCACGAAAAACAACATCAAAAAACTCTGTTGAGAGAAAAAAGAGAGAGAAAAGAGAGGATATTAGTTTTACTTTGATGTATTTTATTCCATTGATTTTCCAATTTTTATTACAAAAGGTATTCATAATGGTTTGTCTCTGTATCATATCATATCATCAAAAAACTAGTTTGATCAAACTATAAAAAGAAGAAAAACAAAGTAGATGATGATCATGATGACGGGAAAATGTGAAAGGCTCATTTTCTTCTTTTTTCTCTGCCAATTTTCTGCACACTCGATTGCAGTGTATATGTCTAGTCTCGTTTTATCCCTGTCTGTTTTTTGCAAGAAATTTACTATAAAGTTTTGTGAGGATGTTTGCGAAAAAAGTGAAATGGAAATACTTACAAGGCAAAAAAATAGAATGATGATGATCATGATTTGCGGATGCTTCCAAGAAAAGAAGTAACGGTTCGTTAAGAATGAAAATGAATTCTCGTGAGAAGTAAAGTAGATGATGTTACTACTGAACTGACTACGCTGATGATGATTATCTAGTCAGTGAAGTGTAGTAGTGCGAAAGAAAAGGCATCAAGAACATTGCCATCAGCATCATCGTTGCCAGTGCTCTGATTCTCTTCTTCGTTACTGATGATGATGAAATTCATGGAAAGGGAGTTAAAGAGAAGAAGAAGAAGTAGATTGTGTAGTGAACATGACGGGCAAACTTGTATAACAAGGAAAAATATTTGTTTTGTAGTTGTTGTTGTTTATGTGTGAGTGACGATGGATGATGATGTTGTTACTGCAGATGTTGTTCAGGGAGCTGAATAATGTACTTATTATAGAAAAGATGATGAGGAGAAAAGGGGTAGGAGAAAAAAAATCTTTCTTTTTTTGAGTGTGTCGTCGCTGTCAGATTGTCTGATGACATGCATGACATGACAAAAAATAGTCAGGCAAAAGGGAAGAGATACACAATACATGAATGTTTGATAGATTTCTTTCATAAAACGTTAAATAAATCAATAGGGAAAACATGGCCAACTGAAGAAAGTTTCATGACTTTTGCCAATAAAAACTGACAAACCTTCGAGAAAAAAATTAAATCATGGTTTTACTTTTGATCTAATTTTTTTCTACCCAAACTACAAAATACTCTTGTTATCTATTCATTTCCCTCCAAATGTACATGTCTACTCGCTCACTCAAAACGATTATCATCATTACTCTCGACAGAACTTTGGATATTTCGATTCTTCATTGGTAAGTTTGTTCTTGTTTGTGGAGAATCAATGAATGTTTTTTGGTAGTAAATCAGATTTCAGTTCGGTTCGGTTCATTTGGTGCATGAATTTATTAATTTTAAATGTATATTCAAAAAAAATTAGATGTCATTGTGGTAATAGTCATATTCATTATCATTTCATGTGTTAATAATTGAATTTCTGTATATTAAGTATGAGACATGACATGATGACCATGTTTTACTTTTTACGTTTCTTGACGTTGACAGCATGACGCTTTAAGTGACGGTGGTGACACACCTTTTGAACGTCATGCCGTTTTTGGGTTCGTTGAGTTCACGCTATATTAGGAAATTGTTTATGGAAATTATCATATAATTTGTATTGATTTTTATTGTGCCGCCACCCATTTGGTTCTTTACTTTATATAATTTCTGCTGATAATTTGCATGTCACCTCACAAACCAAAATCCAATTTCATTTTTTTTACATTATAACTAAATATTATGTTGTAGCATCATTATTTTTTCGCATTAAATGCAAATTATTATGTTGTAACCATGATTATGTCTCTGCTGAAATTGAAATGCTAATGTGGTTTTTTTATTTTGTTTTTTTACAGGCGCAGGAACCGCTGACAAATAATGTAGGCGTAAACGAATATGTCTAGGTGCAAACAAATTGTATAGATTAAGTAGGTACTTTTTTCGATAAATAAGTTATAATGTAAGTAGGTTATGTTTGTATGTTGATTGATGAGTAAAAGAAATTTACTAAATCGCTGTAATTGTAAATTGTAATTATGTATGGAATATAATTGAGTAAACGTGTATAGTTAAAAATATCATTTTTCCAATGAAAGAAATTTAAGTAGGGTAACATATGGAAAGAATAAATATATAATATGAAGCTCCCATTTTTGTATAAGCTTTAATAAAAATAAAATGCGCTGTTTCTTGTCATTATTATTGTAGTACTGGAGTCGAAACGATATGTTGTGTACTTTAAAAAAATAGAGATGAAAAGGAAAATATTTTTCTTGAGTTGAAAAACACTGCTGGAAAGTATGTTGAGCTCATTGAAGAATACCGAAAACCTCAAACGAACGTGTAATACTGTCTACTTAAGAATATATGTAAACACTGAATAACATAAAAACAGACTTAGGTAAGTAATGTTATAACGACTTAAGTAAGTACTAGAATTATAAGCTCTGCTATATGGAATATGAAAATGTGGCTGGTGCTGTGCTGGATAAAAAGAGAAATATTATGGAAAAAGGGAATACGTAATGAATGGAGAATCTCGTTTTGGTAGTTTGTTCTCTCGATTTTTGCTAGGAAGCGATGAAAGAACAGGAATGGAGCTGATGCGATGTGACGAAGAGTATATAGCGAAAAAGTATACCATGAGGAGATTTTGTAGGAAATCTACTTAATTGATATTTTAAGTGAATCTCGCCGTTTTTTAAATAAATTACATAAATAGAATCATAATTACATCCACTATTGATATAAAAAATGTCTCCCTGTTTTTGCTTATTGGCTATATAATATGTAAAAAAATATTCCAAAATATTTTGTGTCATTTTGAGATAATTACATGTATAAAATACGTGGTAAATAGGTGTATCAAATTTTTCTAAACTATTTAATTGGTGTAAAGATATAATCATTGTGCAAAAAATTAAGCGTATTGGTTACTATTGAAGATAAGATGAGAAACTCCAAATTTTGCAAAAATAGAGTTTGGAAGAGGAATCATGTACGGAAATCAGAAATGTACATAAATATATAAATATGACAAAGAAAATATTGTTATTTGTACTAGCTATGCATCTAATAATTAATGATTGATATGGTGTATTGTGAACAACTAGAAATATTGGACAAGTGTGATCAATGTCTTAAAAAATTGTATTATTGTACGCCACCGTTTCCGACTTAAATGTCTGTATATATTGTACAGGGAAAAATCATTGCAACAGGTTACCTATTCATAAATTCATATTTCTACAAAACAAAAATTATGATTCAAATGATGAGAACGTTTAAAATGAGTTAGCAAAGCATCATGTCGAAAGTTTGGACTGTTGGAAATTATTTGAAAAGATTAAATTTTCATGGAGCGATTAATATGATAGGTGACTGGTTATGATTACTTGTACTTCAGTTGTCAGTTACAAGAAAACTGATTACTTGCGTTTTGCATTTATACAAAGCTTCCTCTGTTCTTTTATGAAATTATTTAGTTAATGATGATTTATGTAAGTATTTTTAGTGATAAACATTTTGTACCTTGTTCTTGTTAAAAATTTATATGGTTATTCGTAAGATGTAGCAATTATGATTATCGTAGGCATTTTTGTCATTTAAGTTGCAAGAAGTTGTATAGCAGCTTTTGTTAAATCAAAATAGTTCCTACTAGTTTTTATTACCAATTTAGGATATTATGTAGTATTTAGTAATTTATAATATTGTTAAATTGTAGATTCAGTTAAATTGTGATATTTAGGCCTGTATGTTTTCTGATTGGCTTTAAAAGCAACGTTTACATTGCATTTTTTGAAATCACGGTCTAATAGAAGATCCATCGTTCGTATATAGCAGTCATCTTAATAGCCGCTTGTTCGTTGAAAAAATGATATTAAGTTGTATAATTAATTAGATGGAATGATTACATTTAAAATGTTTTAATTTAATTTATTAAGCATTGATCATACAAATTAACAACTACAGTGTATGGATATTTTTGCATGTGATATTATTTTACAATTTATTCTCCTTTATCAAACTGTCAGTAAAGAGGAGTCTAAAACCAAAAGAGTTTAATTTGTTATATTGTTGCTGTAGTTATAATTATTACTAAGAATTCATTTAGTTGAATAAATTGAAAAAATTGACATTTTTACTTCGATTTTTTATGTTGGGCATTTATTTTATTTTGAAAAATACTCTAACCAAAACATCAAAACCCATACAAATGTTAGTATACTAATTTCAATGAGCGTCCATACATTATTAATCTAAAAAGCATTGATTCTGGAAATTTGGGTGATAAGATCTGACATACTGGAGAAAATTTAAGCTGGAAAATGTACTCCATTAAACGCATAGGCATATAATACTTAATACACAACTAATTTATTTTAATTTACTACAAGCAACATAATCTACTGCTACCCGGTATGTATGTACATATATTAAATACACAAAAAACTTCTAAAACAAAACATAACGACATCCATAAATAAAAGTATAATACTAAGAGAAAAGAAGAAGAAAAAATGAAAACTGAAAACAATTTGCCAAATGAAAAAAGAATTTCTATTGTTATAATTATCTATGATTATTACACTGTCAAAAACACTCGTACATTATTAATATAATTGCGTATGATATTTAATTATTATATACATTATATATAGATACATAATAAAAATGAAAGTGGTATAAAAATTTGAAATCGATAATGTCTCAATTTTGCTGTTTTATTCTTCATACAAAATTCCAGAGGCATATTTTTCACAATTAATTCTGTTCTCACGGCGCTTACAATTTGTCTATCTTCAATCTTTTAATTTTTCCTGGCAAAAGAAAGGGAGAGTTCAGCCTTGAAGGTCCTCTTTGTGGTAAGTACACACTCAATGAAAACACTTTTCCTTCTTATCAGCTTACAAAATGACCAAGGGTTAATTTTTTCATTAATCTTGAGATATAAAAAAGCGATTAAGATATGTACATTAAAGAAGCAGCTATAAAAAAGTGAATTCTTCTTTATACATACCTGTCTGTCTATATGCATATCCCAACATTTTATTTAATCGACTGTGACGATGGGGCTGTACTTTAATGGTGGTAGTCATAATGGTTGATCTTTTTCAATGAATAGCCATTAAAATCAGTTTCTGTGATCAAGCAAAGTTACTATGCATAACCCCCTATTTAACTATAACTTTAGGAATTTATATTATGCACCTTTATCAACAATAAATGCGAACAATGTTCTTCACAAAATATCATCATAAATAAATGACTTTTGATTACGAAAGGGGTACTTTGAACAATAATTTTTCACTCTACATATGTATATAGCTCAGTTTTTACTCTTTTTTTCAAAGCTATCTACAATTTACTTGCAACACTAAACATATTAAACCAAGTAAGGTTTGACTTGATACTGCACTAGTGAGTGAGGTACGATGGCTCTGGCGTATAAATAGCAATTATTAGTAAATCAACATTTATACATAAAAAGTTACATTAAAACACTGCATAGTCAACAGTGAATATGGCTAGTTTATTTCTCACGCAGGCAGACCCTTGCAATATTTATAGCTTTAAAATTGAATTCTAGGTAGGCATACTAAAGGAATGTACATACTACATATGTATGGGACACTGCTATGTGTGTATCCCATCCCTGCAAACAAAGCCGAGCTGCTTTCAACAAAGCAGCAGCACCAAGTGTAAGCGTCCGAAGCTCTCTGCATTCATTCAAGGGACTCATTGTTGTAACAGCGTCTGTAGCGTCGACACTAACGCATGCACGCATGTAGTCATTTTTTTCATATCAAAAGGCTTGTACAACTGGCCATCCAACATTTCTGGATTTCCTTCCTATTGGCATGGCTTTCTCCAGGATTCCCTAATCCTCCATACAACCTAATCAGTAATAAGAATACGCAAAAAAAAGTTATACATCAGCATAGTTTATAGAAAGTGACGGTGATTTGTTCGAGAAGGGAAATACATCATTTCCGATTTCCGGTTAGTGTAGAGAATGAGGATGATGGCATATAAAAAGGAGTAGATAATTTTTTGCATTGTTGCCTTTTTAATTATTAATGAGTGGCTTTGTGGTCAGTGGTAGTGATCAGCAAGCAATAACATTGCAAAATGGGGTCCACTGGGGAGGGATCCCCTTACCAGCGTCAACGTCATCAATCTCCTCTGTGTACTGTGTTTAGTGAACCAGAGGAAATGTCAGGCGAACAAAATAATAACATGAAAAACACTGTGATGCGCAGTGGTTTCAATAAGAAAAATGTGCAATTTGATGTAAATGTCATGAGTAAAAATTTGAGAAGGAGGGGAAGGGACCTGGAGGAGTCAACGGAGCAAAGTAAATGCTTACCTGAGAAGGGAGGAGAAAAATGGAGAGAATCCTATGCAAAATGTACAAGTAGCAGAAGCCATAATTATAGGAATTTATTCTCATTAGGTAAGCCCCTTTACTGTATATTTTTTGGCAAAATTATTTAGATAATTTTAGCTTAATTGCAAGATGAAAACATGACACCCATCAGTCTTCCTGGTTGATTAATGGATAATCTGGAGTGACTTTGGCACGAGTCTTTGTTGTCGAGATGTAGTGCATTAATTGTAATTGTGTTCGTAATATATGATCTTCTGCAGATGACCTTGCGAGTTAAATGAAGTTGGTCATTTTGGAACACTTTACACTTAAGCACGTCATCATAATAGTTTAACAGTCAACAGTACAATACAATGTGTGAGACTTATGATGAGGATGATGGTTTTTGGGTAACGCCTAAAAATTCCTTAGGCTGTGCACCTTCAAAAAAGTGACAAAAGTAATTAGTCTGTTTACAGATAAATGCTGTGGTAAAATAGAAGAATTGTTTCGCAGTTAGGGGTAAAGGTCCACGCATGCATACCTAGATTGATCCAGTCTTTCTCATTGTCAGAAAGATTTCGAGATTTCTAACTTGACACTTGACAAGTTCTTTTTAGCCCTGTTGCACCTGCATTGCATTGTCCGCTGCTTTTATTGCAAGGTGCAATGTTATGAAATTAATCCCAGTGACTTTGACTTGGTTGATTGACTGAATGAGTACGACTCTCCAAGCGAGTCTAATTAATAATTAGTTTGAAACATCTGGAGGCTTCGGCAATTGACCAAGAGTTAATGATAATAAGCATAGCACAACAAAGATTATTATGAGGGTTTTCATAAGAAATGTATTTTTAGTGCGGCAATTAAAAATAGAGCAGACTATCATTTCAGGGCATATCACGTCAAACGAAAGTGATTTTTTTGAGATGCCAAAAAATTAAGTGATAAAATAGCGGAGCTTTGAAATTATTGAAATTCTTTCACAAGTCCACATCTTTGTGTAAAATGAGCTACATCATGATAAAGCCGCTTTGAAGACAGGATCCCGTTTGGTCATCAAAGGAAGAAAAATTTGTCCTGTGGCAAGGTAGACTAGTTTTTTTGTGTGTGTGGCAGTGGCTCATCGTGATGCTTTAGATCTTTAATCTGTTTAATTCGCCTCATTAATAAATAAATAGTTAAATAAAAGCACATTGATAAACTAAACTGCGCCCTTTTCTATTACAAAAAGGTCTACTTTTTATATTTAGGAGGAGGATACTAGATCCTTAGTCTGAAATTACTGGAATTATTGATAAATTGTATATTGCTTATTTAAGGAGGAGTAGTGGGGACATGAGTGAAAAAATACTTTGTTACAAACAAGGTGTAAATGTCCAATACTGATAAAAAAACAAAATTTATGTGGTTTGTAGTTTGTACCTATTTATCATTTACACGGTTGAGTGCCTACCAAAACTGCATTGCATGCAATTATCAGATTTGTCAAGCAGATCAATCAAGATTGAAATTAATTTGGAGTGTAATCACAATCACATATCACGTCCGCTTTGTTCAGCTTCATAATCACTTGGTGCACAGATGCATTTATATTTATTTGCTCTTGCTTTTAAATATATTCAGAGTAATGTATATTATTGATCTTCAGATGTATTACATGATTTCAAGATTGTTACTGCGATGCGACTCCTTGAGGAGGACTTGAATCCATTTTGGTGACCCTGATACAATCTTCTAACTTCTGTACATATTTTATATCTTATTCCATCTACATTACATCAATTACTGCACTACTACCAGAAAAATAAATGACCAAAAAAAATCTTGATCTTGATTTCATGTTCTATTCCTATTTATTATTATTAAATTCCTATTTTGATCACGATTTGACAACAATCACGGTTAATTCGCTGGGGAGACAAAAGTAAAAAAAAACACATGCCACAAAAAGATTGAAGTGCAGAGATCAAGAAATAATGGCATCATGTCACACTCATACATTTTGAACATATGCATATTTATTATTAAAAAGTGGACCCGCTGGGTGGTGGTGGCTTAGGAACATGTCCAATATCCACTGCTTCGATGGTCATTCATTTTTATACTCAATACTAACTGCTGCCCTGACCAATATGACCTTTTGTCATATTTTCAGTGTCGCTGCTTTGCTTATTTCACATTCCACTTGACTGTTGCCATCTCGACAATGTCGCTGATCTATGCACTCTAACTATTTTTATGGGTATTATTATTAGGTATATTATGTTTCAGTTAACAACGCACTTCTTTAGCTGTGATTTTAGTGTTTTACTTTGCGGCACTCCACCCTCTTTCCACTTATTAAAAAAACTAGGCAGATAAAGTGTAAAATTTATATTTGTTTTATATGCACTATCGCTAATTTAATCGCATAAGCGGAAAATGTCCAAAAGTTTAATGCTTGCGGCAAACTAAATTGGGATATTAGACACTAAACAAATTACCCAAAGCAAATGGGTTGGACATGGGCATGCCCACACGCACACAAACACAAGTACGCATGTTTTTACTATGGTACTGAGTATCTGACACAAAGCATATCATAATACCAATTAGTAATCTTAGACGAAGGGAGCAGTCAAAAAATTTGTTTCAGCAATTAGCCTTAATTAAATCAATATTATGCGGTGTTTCTCTGGCCCCATCATCATGGTCAGCTTTTTGTCCCAAAACCGACCTCTCCTACTTATTATCGATTTTCAAAGACAAGGATTTTTTTTACCAATTTTTTTGTTACTTAAAATGGGAAAAAAATTAGGAAGAAAATGGGTGACAAAACAATTATTTTTCTAGGTTAAGTGCACAGTTAAAAAATACATGCAAATGGGATGAAAATTGTTAAATAAATTATTTCATGTGTCTTGGTTTGTTATGCTGAAAAATCAATCAGGATTGGTTTCTTGATGAGGTAATTACTAATTACAGGTTTATATGCAAAGTTTTTATTATTTTCTAGCCTGTAATTAACCATTTTTTTCAATGCGCAAAAGCGCAATCAAAAAAAGTATAATTGCATATTTTATTTTTTGTTCAAACTTTTAAGCATACATACATACATTCATGCATATTATTATGATGAGACGAGATGAGCAATGCGAGAACAAAGTACGTTTCCCCAAAAAAAAGAAACATATTTTTGTTTGTCGTTTGTTTGCACCGTTACCACCCAGACTATGGCCTTGCAAAGAATTGTGCTTAGGCACACAAACCTTTTAATTTTGTGGGTGTCCTAAAAGAAGACTATTTCATGCTTGTTAAAAACTTATTAATTTTAATGGTGTCCATCTTTCATTAAAAACAATGAAATATTTCATTATGCGTATTTACATTTGAGTAGGTACACATGCCTTGTTTTTTGTCAATGAGGTAAATTTTCAATTTGTTATAATATCGTGATGAGAGGTCAAAAAGTGAAGATGAGACGAAAGAATAATTTCTAAGTATAAGAGGGGGAAGGAGTAGCAATTCTGGATTGACGCTGTCCAAACTTTAAATTTGTTTGTTATTGCGAATTGAGATTCCAGCGGAGGTAAGAGGCTGCTAGGGTTATGTATGACTTTAACGCCAGCTTAAAGAGTTTTATTATTTTCAAAGTTGCAATTGTGCAATAGATTGTTCAGTGTTCCAAAAGGCATTTAGAAGATCAAAATTCAACGAAGAAGACAAAACTGATGCACTAATATTTTTCTGCAGAAAAGTAAAACTGAAAATCATTAATATTCAACGAGAAAAAATGCTGACTAATAATATTGCATGTTTTTCGATGTTATTACTTAAGAATAAATATAACAAATGTATGATTTTTATGAGTGTTCTCCTTGTTGTATACTCATAAGCATAAAATATTTTGATTAATTGATGAACACATGGACAAAATAATTATTTGTCTTTCCAAAATTTTCCCTTACTATTGCTCTCTTCTGTACAACTACAACCAAATCTGTATCATATATTATTATGATCAATCAAACGAGATGAAACAGCATAAAAGTTAATAAGTGTTTGTTTACGATGATCATTAAGAACATGTTTCAAAAGGATAAATCGTAAAATGCATGGTCGTAAAAAAGCAAACAAAAGTACTCTAGCTTTCAACTAACTGATTAAGGTTCATTAGGTAGTCAACTCAGACACTCTCACATCCCTCACACAAAACTCATCATCATGAAACGTCAACATCATCAAAAGCTGATCAAACAGGTTAATTAGAAGGATATTTGCATAATACATATGTGATAACAATATGAATTTTATTTGCCACTGTACAATAAAGTTTTCGGCTACCGTGGCTTCTGTAAAAAGAAGAAAAAAAACATCTTTAGATCATTCATGATTATGATTAAAAAGGTTGAACTGAACTGTACCTCCTGCTGGTTTATTGGAATCGTTAAAAATATCGTAATTGCTCATTTGTCAATTTCATTGGGGTAATATGTGTCAGAACGAGTAATTATTTTGCTACTGCTGTTGATCATACGATTTGATTCGATTTAATTATTGCACAATCAATGATACAATAGCAATGCCAAAGAGATTTACTTAAAAGAAATTGACCAAAGATGATGATGGATGATGATAATTGAGCCATCTTCCTTTTTATTTAATCGTAAATATTTGCCCTTCCACATATTTTTGGCTGCTGCCATTTTAATGGCTCTTTGCCTACTTAACTATTTCTATCTTTTGTTCTCTGGCACGTTGTTCACTTTTTATTCAAAATTAATTATGTCGAGCGAATATTCGAGGAAATCTTCTTCGACCTTCGGCACCTTTTTACTCTTGACTTTAAAATATGTAGGTATTTCTGTCTTGGCTACTGGGTTCTCTTAACTACCTACCTTGCTATAACTTTGTGCGTCATTGAATTATGATAACGATAAGGCATCAAACAAAAGATGATGCGCCTTCTTTTCAAAAAAAAATCAAGTTTGCTTCTATTTGTCTTTGATTATCTGCCGAGATGACTCTGAAAGGGAGCACAAAATTATACAATTTTATTTTTAAGTTTTCAAGTTCACTTCTTCATTTCAATGATCACTTTGCCAAGTTTTTGTATTTGCATTACTTTTGTTCTCTAATAATTCAGTATAGTGAAGTGCACAGGAATTTATGGTATCTATTTTTTGGCTTGATCATTTATTAGAATGACTTTTTGGTGATCATGATGATAATGGTGGAAGTTGAATAAAAATAGGAATCTAGTTCATTTCACATTTCTGATTTTTTATTAGAGATAATTTTTTCAAAGATCGTGTTGATGATCAAGTTGTATAACATGCATCATGATGAGAGTACTATTGTTACCACTATTATTATTAAGAAGTGATGATTGAGAATCTCGGACATTTTTTGGTATTCTTCTTTGTAAACTTTGTTTATAGGTAACCTCGCCGTAATTTCTTCTGTTGGTAGCATAAGTTCTACTCTAGCTTTAAGGCATGTCGACCTTCACGAATATTTCAATTTTTTTAAAGTCTTCATATTTCATGCTGAATGTCGAATATTACACCCAATTATGTTTATGATGAAGCTACAAAAGCTATCAATCATCAACATCAACAAAAATATTACCAGACTACCAAAACACGATCCAACTACGCAATCTTTAATATCCCAAAGCATAGTTCACAGTTTTGTTCTCCTACTGCTGCTATTTTGCTCTGATCTAAATTAAGACTGACTATATAGTAATGTTGATGATGTAAATGAAATATTATAGTTTAGATTTCTGAGTCACTTTGTAACAATCAAATCAAACTGATGATAATGATGATGGTGGATGTAAGGTAGGCAGGGGGATGCGTGCCTTAAAGGTTGCTTTACTATGTAATCTTATTGTTTGATATATTGCCTCATCTATTTTGTGTGTAAATTGTGTATCATGTTTAGTTTGTATGTACCATGTAAAATTCGACCGTTTTCAGGGCTCATTGTGCGACTTATCGCATTATTGGCTGATAAATGAAAATACTTTTAAAATGAAATCATTTTTTACTGCTTTCAAGTCTTCTATGGCATTTTAATGGGAATAATGAACTATACAAGTTCAGAGCTATGTTTTATAACTATCTTACTTTGTGGTATGAATACAGCAAAGCCATAACCTAAGATATTTTATCAATTGTACGGATCGCCGATTTTTTGTGAAGATTATTTTTGGTTGAATTTTTTAATCAAAATATTATGATGATGATGATCTAACCAATTCACTTCGGTTTTACTTTGCATGTACAATGTATGAACAAAATAATTTGGAAATAGAATAGAACAACATAAATTTGTTATTGCAGAAGAATCTCATGTAATTGTTAGAAAAATATGTAATAAGAATGATCATTGATTTATGTTTGCTTTTACCATCAAAAACAATAACAATTATGATATACATAACATCAAAAAGAATTGATATTTGAAATTTTGCAAGAATCCATGCGTAGGAGGGGTCCTCCATTAAATCAGATTAAATGCTTAACAATTATATTATTAGCACTTTGAAATAATATTGAAAATTTTGCAATGTATGTAGTGATTTATGAACAATCCCAAAATCCCAAACCTAAAACTGTGTGAAAAGCTATTCTCCAAAAATGTATGGTAATGTTGAGATAATCAATCTCATTTAAGTAAAGTTACAATGCAGTTTTCGTTTAAAAGGGTTTAGTTGAAATGCTTTACTTGTAGAGTACTTTTTATGCACCATGTATGCATTTTAATGATATCAACAATGCATTCTGTTTCTTGACTTTTGCATTCGTAATAATTTGAAAAGTAAAAAAATCTTGTGAAGTGCATGAGCTCATTGTTGAAATGAAATTATTGGACCATGTCAATCAAATGAGAGAGAATGGTCGGCCAAGAGAAAAAGTGAAGACCAAATACTAACACCGGCAGATCACCATAAATATTGAATATGTTATTTGTATATTGATAAAGTTACAGATGATTATAATAATATTCATTTTCAGCGGAACGAAGTAAATAGGTATTGGTATATCAATTATTTAAGTACCAAAATATTCTAATAATGATCACTGTCTAAAATGGCAAAAGTCATAAGGGTACTTTACCTTAACTCTCTTGCGAAAGTGTCCCTTCATTTTTAACATTTTGCAAAGAGTTGCAATATAATTACTGATGCAACCATAGAGACAAAAAGGTAATAAAAATAGTCACAAAATGCCAGATACAGCTTTGTTTTCGTAGAATCCATGCCGGGTTACGGACAACTACATAAAAAATTAATAATAAAATTGATGCTAATACATAAATTGAGATGCATTTTTTATGATTGGCTCAATTTGATTGTTAGCACAGCATTCTCAGTCCATTTTTCTAGTAGACTGACATCCTTGATAAGCTCATAACACATTTTTAATTTTATTTTGGCTTGCATTTTGTTGTCAGGCTTGATGATCAGTTCTCAATTCATTTTAATAATTTTTCCCCCTCTTAAACAATAATTTGTTCCTTTCCCAACCACTTATCATTGAATTATCATCTCTCAAGTATGTAGGTACACCTGCATTTGTAAACATAATTTAAATAAATTAAATAGGTAATTTTAGAATGGCTTTTCATAGCAATAACAAAAGTAGAGAAGGAAAGGAGCAGTGTAATAAACAAGTCATCATAAATATAATGATTAAAATGAGTATGAACAGTGTTTTTTATTTTACAAGTTCAACATAAAAAAATAGATTGAGAATGTACAAAAATAGGGGATTTACAAACAAAAGCAGTTCCCTTCGGATTTTACCTTGAATTTGATACGATAAGAAAAAATGAAATGATTCATTCAGAATTCTGAATTTAAATGCCCTTTTTCCGAGAGAGTTCAAAGCGTTTTTTTTGCTTTGAAAGCCAGTGATATGAATTATTTCAAGTTAAAATCGGTGCCTGGTCTACGTGATAATGATAAATTAGTTTGGTAATTATTGCGTTACTTAACATTTAAGATTTATGTGAGTGCGTGTGCATGTTGGTTCAGTTGAAAAATTGTTGTGAATGCAGAAATTTTACGCATCAAACATTATATAACATGTTATGTAGTAAACTCAGTTTAAAATGACGCGTCTGTCTGTGTGTTTGATGAATATGTCTGTTTCTTCTTCTGCTTGAATTATTCAAGTACAAAAAATAGGTGGCTGGCTATACGGTAATTTTACAATTTTTAAAAAGAACCAATTGAAGAAAACAAAATAGTAATATTACGATTATTATTTAATTAATGGGATAATATTACGCATAATCATTACATTACCAATAGCAACACTTACACAGACACAGGCCATCATACTTTAAACATGGCATGTAAAGGGTAAAACGAGTGAAGAAGTGTGTATTTTTATTTTCTCGCACATTTTTACGATCTGTTACACAATTCGAAGAAAAAAATCTGCTTTTTTTTGAAGGGTTCAACATTTCAAGTCTCACGATATACGGACGTAGGTATTTGTAAAAATTCAGCATAACAAAGTGTAAAGTAATACCTTGCCTGTGACTGATTAAAATAAATGTACCTGGTTTTTTGGTTGAGGAATCATATCATAACTACCCAAATCATAATCAGTAACGTACACAGTGGCACCAGCGTCATCATCATGTGTAATGTAAGTGATTATCTGCAATGCATTTTTTTGTGGCAAGCGCGTCGTGATAGTGTGGTGTACAAACACACTTTAAATTTAAATACTTCTTGAATTCAATATAGCCCAGTCAAAGTACTCAATGTTTTGATACAGTTTACCAACAATCAAGTCCACCTTAATTATTTTCAATTGTTAACTTCTTACAAGTATATTGTTTACTGTACCGAACCGTTGCAGTATTTGTTTTTTTTGACGAAGAGTCAAGGGGATCACGACAAAATTTGCAATGTCGCACACTCGCATATAAGTTTTGTTACGCCGATGATTGATTCATTCATTATTGCTGCATTTATTTTTTTGTTTGATGGCATTCCCTTGTTAGCACTACCATCATCATCATCGCTTCAATTTTTGTTCTTGAATTTAATCCACGATTTTGAAACAAACAAACAAAATGTGTGGAGTACACACTCTTTTTTCTGTTGATGAAGCATGTAATGCAATCAGCCCTTTAAACAAATGCAAAATACAAAAAATAGCTGTTCAGGTTACATTAAGTTATGATGATGGCCATTTAAAAAATATTTCATATTTTTACACGTGTACATATTTATATTGTTTTAAGGGTTTGATAGTGTGTATTTAAATGAGACACAAAAGAGTAGAGCACAGAATTTTAGTATTTTATTTTACGCTCGTGTTACAAAGGGTATTACGCAAGACAAAGATTGGGTATCAAAAGAAGGAGGAACAAAAACAATACGTTGCATTTGATACTATTATTATAATTTTCTTGATCACCGTGTCACGCCGATGATTGTGTTGAGTTGTAAAATTGTATACATTATTTTGTTGGCAATATAATAACTTTTGACTTTCCGATTTGTCGGACATGTTGCCTATTTTGTTTATGGATTTACATAGTATATATGCATACTTTATACAAGTGCACGTGCATTAAAAAAAGTTACAAAGATTTTTTTTGTTTGACTGCGATGCAATGATGATGTCCAACCGATGTGCTATTTAATTGATCGAAATAGATTAAAAGAGTATTGAGTAGTTGTGGGTGGACTAGCACACGCCGCCATGCCATGCAAGCTTTGGCAAGAAAGCGAAATAGGAAATGAGACTAGAGAACACGACGAACCGATTCGATTGAGTTGATTATATTTACGATTTGTAAGCAGAGTGGTGGTTCTTATCAAGTCTCTTTTTAAGTCATGATTTGATTTTATTATTTATGTTCACAGTTTACAGAGAGTATTTATGCAATAATCATAATCAGCACAGCTTTTGTTTATTGCTAACGCGTTACAGTAAAATGAGGATGACGATGTTGCGGACTAAGAAGAAGAGAACGACACGCTCATTCTCAGCACCTTCGCCTTATTTTTTTGTGCATTATGTTCAGGAATCGCTTAATTTACGACGGATTTTATTTTATTATTTGCATACAAACATTGTTTAATATCAGACATTGGCTGACAAACACGTATTGCAAATGGATAGTCATTTATCGCGTGCCAAATGCAGCGTTGACTTGGTTGCAATTTCGTATCTGTGTGTTGAGAGTGGCCAACACGAAGATATGAAGTTTTATTAACATGCTTTATCATCATCTACATCATTTTGACGACTGTGCAATTCAAGTGATAAAAATTGAAACGTGGTCAAATGAATCAGGGTTCGATTTTTTTTTAATTTTTCTCCAAACATCATGATATGTGTCATAATGTCAGTTACATTAAAAGATGATGAGCGATCAAATATTAATTGTGCTGGCCGAGTTGCAAAAATGAATTGTTAAAAATTAGCCAAATAATTTTAACCTTTTTATGTGACGAGGAGTAATTTTCATTTTATGAAAAACAACAAGGTATCCCGTGAAGTGACAAGCAATTTGTGAGCATGATGATTATGTTGTTTGTACGTTTTGTTTTGATTAAAAAGGACATTGAAGACGTAGACCTGTTAAATACACTGTTTATGGCAAATCGTTACATTTTATTGCTATTTTTTCAGCTTTTGATTAATCATTTTGTCAATTGAACTTTTATAGCTTTTTGTAAAACAAGTACCCAAACCCAACCAGCAAATGATGAAGTGACTATGATCGGGCATTGAACATTGCATGAGTACCTATAAGAAAAGAATGACTATAGACTATGTATTTATAGACTCCTTTTACTTTAAAAGTTAAGCTTCTACAGTACGTTATCTCTCACGACATTTTTATGATCACTTTTTTCTGCAAAGAGGATGAAGGATTACAATGTTTGGATTTCACTATACAAGTTGTCAGCATAAAAAATGTCTTGTTTAAACGGATTCAATGACAAACTAACCACAAAAGCTGTCAGGTGAATTCAAGTGCGATATTATTTACAACATTCAACATAGTATTATTTTTTTTAGCAAAAAACTGTAATAATAATAGGAAAAACGTGGTACTATTATGATAGGATTATGATATTTTTTCTACTGCTTGACAAGTCAATAAATAAATTCATTTTTAAAACTGACTTATTTAGTGAGGTCTCTGGCGTAAGTTATACGTGACGTTATTTTTTTCACTTCCGCTGTTTTATTTGTATTTTTCCCCTTTCCACTAATAACAATACATGATTGATAATAAAAAATGAGCTTTAAACAATGTGAAGGTATTGAGCATCAAATCAAGCATACTTCCATCGATCGAGTATTCTTCATCTGATCAACTTGTTTGATTCATAATTCATAAGTTTACATGTTATTATTGTCATTTTTTCTGATCGTGTGAACTAGAAACCTTTTCGTTGCAGAAACTGTTAAAAAAATAAGCAATTAAATTAGTTTTGTAGAAACGAGAACAACTCAAGCAAAAAACCACACTTTACCATTCGACGACCACCATCCAAGTTGGCAAGTCATAAGTCACCATTACATTTTAAGCAAACCTTTATTGTTGTAAAGTGAATAACATGTGCGATATTGAAACTTATGATGAGACCTTTGAGGTGGGCATATGAACATAAGTGCAACAATTTGCAATAGGAAAGTACAAGTAAATCAAGTCATAATACTCTTAACGTCAACAAAGTCGGAAGTCGTCGACCGACCAGAATCAAAGAAGCGCTGTGCTCTACGCTGCCGCTGCCTAAAGTCACTGTTTGTGTGCGTCTTGTGTGCACGCTTGCATTGAAATTCTGAGAAAAGCAAATTATTTCAGTCTGTTCACTCAGGCAGCTCTCACAAAGACCTAGGTATAAACTCACAATAATATTGGTCAATTCATAGGTATTCAGAACTACGCTCGTTTTTGCAACTTCCTCTTTGTCTCTTTACAATCACCTCACTACATCGTCTTTTGTACGTTACCATCAGAAACGATAAACTTTGACTTTACACCAAAGCCAAATAAGCCAAGCCAGGTTTGCTGTGTTTTGTGTTTCTGAGTCAGTCAGTCAGGAGTGCAATGTGAACAGAAAAAATGGCATCTTGAACGCTATACCTTTTAACACTAACTGTAATACCGACAAAAACCACCGCATCAGCGAGCGACAATGCAATTTCTATGCAATCTTGTCATTGGGTAGTGTCGTATCAACTGTTAACTTGTACTTTCTTCTTCCGTCTCCGTAATACTGTTGTATATAACAAGTACGTTTGTTTCTCTCCTATAATAATAGCCATAGATACAAAAAATCCTGGCTTGTCAACAATTTACTTTATAAAACATACCTATCATTATACTGAATGATTTGTATTATGTACTTCAACAGTGTAATTAAATGGAAACCGAGATGTTATTACACTGCAAATATGACCATGTAAATGTAACCTGTATGCCTTTTTATCGTTTTTTATGTTTGCCTACATATTTGGTATTAAAACTGTAAAAAAAAGGTTTCTACTGTATATTGCTAATGCGGTGATAATGACAGGATAGAGTAAGAAACGGGTAATTAGTGCCCGTTGGAAACTAATCATAAAATTAACTACATACCTATATATGTAAGTAAATGAATCATTTTACTCTTCTGGTTGAGTGAGTACACACGGTTGGACGGTTGTATAGCCCAAGTTTAACTATTAAAAGCGTTAAAGGGGAAGGGGACAACCTATTTTATCTATTTCATTATTATCACCACATCACAAATACAACAGTATAATAAGCAAGTGGAGCAATTATCTCTCTCACAAGGAATTAATGAAACTTTCCTCACATTTAGTGTAAACTTTTATAACGCATCATAAAGGTAGAAATGCATGTATACTTCTCATAAAAACAAGAAGTTGACATTCTTCTTCTTATGTGCAGTTCAAACTATATGGCTTCAAGAAGCCGGATTTAATGTCTTGAAAAAACGTACACAAAATCTTTTGACTGATTATCTCTATACATGGCTAATAATAATATAAAAAGAGTTCAAGAATTGAGGAATAACTTGACTTATGTGTGACCAATTGTCACCCTTATCATATCGCAATAATAGGAATAGAAAAAAACAATATGTGAATATAAACATTCAAGAAGAATTCATGCCACTAGACCAAAGCTTATGAGCTATTGTATTGAAACACGTGAAAGACCAAACACCGGAAGGACATGATGATGATGATATATACTGTTGTAGTAATGCCCCCACTACCCTATATCCTCCCATTTTTTCTCAGAGAAGAAGTTTATATAAAATAGTGTCTCTTCATTGCAAATTCCTATTAATTTTTTTTACCTATGATGACATTACACACGTATAATGCAATTGATCGAATTACAAACACACTTTGTTTGTGTTTGAATTTAAGCCAGCCAAGCTAGGTCGCACGCACGGTTTTTTACACTTGTAATGCAATATAATAATCAGCTCGCAACGATTAATATCGAAATTCCATTCATTCACTCAATCTAACATTCTTGAGATATTATAAAACTTATGCAGTTTCAGTTGGTTTGATTTCGTCATCAATTTAAACTACCCGAGAAACAATCAACCATATAATTTACATTTATTCTATGTTTCATGTGTAGCATAGAATAAACAGCAGATTTTGTCCGCCTTGATAACGTAGGATCTACACAGTGAAATTAATGTTGAAATTATGTTACCACCACCACTAAATTCAACATAGAAAAAATGCGAATTCTACAAGGTTCGGGACAGTATATCTGTGTATAAATAATGTAGAAAATGAATTGAATTTTTGTGTACAGGTAGTGTTAAATATATATGAATTATATGTCAACTTAAAAATTAAAAACAGGAAGTATTTCATGAATGACGATTCTTAAATAATTTATTTTTACAAAATTACAGATTACAGTTTATATAAAAATTAACGATTTTTAACAATTAATTTAACATATCATTAAAAGGAATACATAAACTTAGACTAGCATTATCAAAGTATGGCATAAGAACACATTTACAAAGAATATGATTTGATTCAATGGTAACACGCTGAGAGTGAGCTGACGGATTAACTAAACCTATTCCTAACTTTGTACTTGGAATTGGGTACTCTAATATGTTCTCCAATCTTAACAAATTACACTGAAATGAATATGAATTTTCTTCTTTATTAATGCATTTTATTAGTACAAACCTTTTATCATTAGTCATGAAACAGCAGTCCGACAAAGAATTGGGGCAAAACAAAAAACCTTTGTAATTCAATCGTTCTGAATTTTTATAATTGTACAATTTATCATAGTCAAGTCTTTTAGGATTCAAATTATTGCAAGCGGTTATGCTATTCCGCTCACTAACACGATTAACTACTTGTTGTAAACTTAATTTTTTATTACGTAGCATACGTTTGAGTCGCTGCATTTCATTTTCAAAAGGGAATGCCGAAAAATTATCTAACCTTCCATATTTCAAGCAGTCGTCAGCCAAATGTATCAATGAATGCACATTATACACTAAAAAATGGTTTCCATATAGCTCTGCCGATTTTAAAACAAAAGCGTGTAATAGTGACTTGGCCAATTGATTCCACTCTGTTAAAGCAGCATTATTTGAGCATAATATACGAATTGCACAGTGTAATAAAAGGAAATGAGAATATAACTGTTTTGGGA